>JAVJIF010015174.1:0-120918 GCA_038442645.1 Agave tequilana
TACGCGATACGACGTATAAAATTGATTTGACCTCCGTGGTAGTCCAATTGAGTCGATTTCAGTTTCAAAAATTATTTTCTAATATTTTAGATTTTTCAGGATTTTCTGGAATTTTTTCTGGATCATTTTAGAAATCTCCGTATCATTGTCGACCGATACCGATAATCGGCTCTAAACGATTTTTCTTTCACAAACGGAGTTGCATTTTGAGAATCCGCTTTCACCATGTATCTTAGAATCGTATTATCTACGTTCGGGTATTTTTGAGCATTTTTCTGATTTTATCGAAAACCCGGCCAAACCGGTGTCGCCTAATACAGGCACAGTTTCCGGGATTTTAATTTGCAAACCAGATAGAATTTCTTCAAAGCATCTTCATCTTACGTCTTAGGATAATATTCTCTATTTCCTATAATTTTTGGGCACCGTTCGGGCTAGTCAATTTTTGACCTATTAAATAATATTTTTTTAACATTTTCTTTTCTTTTTCTTTTTCTCGTTTTTCTTTTCTTTTTCTTTCCCTTCTCCATCTTTCCAGCGAGTTCTCCCCCACCGACTTCCCATCTTCCACCGCCTCTCTCCCCCTATAAAATCTCTCTCTCTTTCTCTCTCTCTCACATAATCACACACTCTCTCTCTCCTCTCTCTCTTCCCCTTCTCTCTCGTCTTTCTCTCTCTCTCTGTGCGACCCAAAACAGGGGGCACCTGTAAACAACCCGGCCGGCACCCCCTCGTCCCGGCCGCGCGCCTCCCCCGGCCGGCGCCTTCCCCCCGCTGGCGCCACCCGCCGCCGCAGTCCCCAGCCGCGCCGCTTCCTCCCTCTTCCTTCTTCTTCTTCTTCTTCCTCTTCTTCTTCTCTTTTTCTTTTCTCTTCACTGTTTCCCTCTCTCTCTCTCTCTCTCCTCTCTCACTCACCCTCTTTCCACGGGCCCTCTCGGCCTGAACCGCCGCCGGCGGCCAGGACCCGCCGCCGGCGGGCCACCTCTCGCCGCCGTCCGAGCTGGGCTGGCCGGCTGGCTACTTGCGGGCAGCAGCAGCTATGGCTGCTGCTGCTGTGTCTTTGAAGGGATTTGGGTTCGGGTGTAAACCCGAACCCATTAACTCCCTTTTTGGGTGGGTAAACCTGTTAACCTCATAAATAGGCCTGTCAATGGGTTCGGGTCCAGACCCGACCCGACCTGGACCCTCCCGATTAAGCGGGTATGGAAAGGGTTGCTCTGGACCCATACCCGTTACCCCGTATACCCGTATACCCGAATATTAAATGGGATGGGTCTGATTTTACTTGAACCAGACCCGATTACCCATTTACCCATTTCAAAACATAAATATAAATAATACTAATAGAATTAAACCCTCTCAAGACTCTATGAGTAAATGATCCCTTTGTGCTTTAAATGTTGAAGACTGTTGGTTGATTAAGGGGTGATTTTATTGTTTGTTTTTTCCAAATAAATTTGGGGGGGCTTGCTTTAAATTTTTTCTTTATTAGGTCTTTCATCAAAAATTTTCCCTCCACCTCTTGCACCTGGTGCATTTCATCTTTTATTGATATTAAAACATGCTTTCTTTTTCTTTACAAATTTTTTTCCCTCTCTTCATGTGTTTTTGTTACTGTATTTGTTTATGTTTTTTTTGTATGGGTCCTGGGTAAACGGGTCTGGACCCGCGGGTACAGTTGGTCCGGTATGAAAACCGACCTTCTGGACCCGTGGGTAAACGGGACGGGTATGGTACCCTATTGGGTAAACGGGTCCGGGTATGGTACCACCTGTACCGCCCCGAACCCGACCCATTGACAGGCCTACTCATAACCCCCACTACCCACTACCCATTACACCCGTTAACCCATAACCCAATACCCATTAAACTTAAGTTGTGGGGTTGGGTTGTGGATCTGGACCCGACCCGTTTATGAGCCAAACCCGCATCCAAACCCATTACAGTCTTTCGGGCGATATCTGGAGCATCCGGACTCCGATTTCGGGCATTCTGGATCCGTTGCGATCGGGGGGAAGAAGAGCTACCTTCCTATGGCCGTTTGTGATTGTTTTTATTTTATAAATTTGTCTTTTTAGTATTTTTTAATGCACTTGGTTGCTTTATGTAAATAAACAGGATTATCGTTTAATCACTGTAAAACTGTACATACCGAGTCATAATTGTCATTGATAAGAATAACAGTGTAAACATGCTCGATTAGAATAACATTTGACCGTCAGGACAAGTAGGGATATCTGATACTCCATTCGGTATGATTACCGGTACCTGCCTCACACGAAACACCGATACGACATGACATGTACCACTAGATATTGTGATTCCCCGTTCCTCGTTATATTGTCCATTCTGATTCACTGATACTCGGTGACACGACGTTATACCGTCACACACTAGGTTCCACATTACACGAATACTGTAGTTCATTACACTGACCCTGATATAACATGTACGAGTACTATTCAGATATACTACACGGATTATTGCTACACATGGATGTCCCACTGGTACACGGATAGACTAATACACGGACCACCACATTTAATATTATTGTTACAATTATGTCATGTTTACATATCATTGTTACACGTGCATGTCATGTTCACCTATCACTGTTACACCTGCATGTCATATTTTCATATCTCGGTTTACGTGCAATCCCTTTTCCATGTTACCGTATTCCTGTTATATGATTGTTACATGTTACTGATATGGATATTCCTGTTACTGGACATGCGAGCTGTTGATATGCGATTGTGGGAATTCCACATCTATTGTTCCCGTTTCCCGGTATATTGTTCATGTTATCTTGTTCATGTTATATTGTTCCTGATTCCCGTGTATTGTTCTACGCTATCAACAGAGCTCAGGTCCAGTTATCATGTTACCCGTACATGTACAGTAGTTATTCTTGTTACATTGTATACTTGATATAACAGATCATAAAGCTAACTTGGGTATGGGGGAGACTTGACGGTTGATTAGATCTTATTGGGTGATGTACTGGATCCATATTGTTTTTCCCACTGCAGGGGACGGTAGTGCTACCTACCATTGCTCCACGAGCTCTTGTTACTTGATTCATGCTCCCCTCTTAGCGGAGGGCCCTGGTCTTAGCAGCCAGGGGCTTGTTTAAGGCCGTGATCCCGGTATGCACGGGATACATCCACCCGATAAGACCTCCTCGACCATGGGTTTCCAATTAACATAATAAAATAGTATACACATAGTGACGTCGGGAACACTTGTTATTTGGTCATTCTCTCGTTTGGATAATGGTACCCGTAGGCCATGTCCGGATGGGTTCGACTGGGTGCGGGCTCTAATATGAACTGCCAGTGTATGGGACACTGGAAGAGATTGATTAAAATACCAGGTGGTACTGGTTGCTACTATTGTATCAATAACATGACTTGCCTGAGACATGTATACTATTGTTCTGTTGTACTTGTTACTGTTCCTGATACGTGATCTGCTATCATGTTACGCGTATCCCTTGTTCCTGTACCTGGTACTTGCTACATTTTCTGTGGTGGCATACTTCTCATGTACATGGATACTCTGCATTGCATATATTCTGTTTTCTGTATATCTTGCAGACATCGTTACTGTATATGCACAACACAATATTGAGGTTATATTACATATGCCCCACCTGCATGTTCATATTGCGTATGCCCACCTGCATGTTCACTTCTATCACGCCACCCCTAGATCACATTATTTATGATATAAACGGGATACGACTATAGACATGACCCGATGATAACCGGCTAGGTAATGATGGTATTAAAGAGGACATGTTTTCAATATTTTTACTGCTTTCATGTTTATATATTTCTACTGCTTATTATATGCTTATGATATGGTATCACTAGCACAACAGCATGTATTATATATATAGTATCGTGCTTGTATTACTATCATATCTATTGCTACCTCCTCCTTCATTTTACCACTCACTAGGTCGCTTTCTGACGACCCTGGGTTTGCATGCCCAGGTTGGAGATCCGAGTTACCGTAGCTTCAGAGAGTGCCTTGGAGTCACATGGGAGATTCCTCATCGGGACTATTCATAGGTATCTTAGTGATGTATTTCCGTTATATTATTTGTCCATCTTTTTCATATCTGTTATGATCGCTAACCTCTTCTGCAGGTATTCTTATACTTATTTCATGCTGGAACTCATGTGTATATGGAAGTTATATCATGTACTGAGGCTCAACGTACTCGTGAGTGTGTTTTCACCTCGCGTATGTACGTCGCCATAACGTCTTCGTATCTGCGGGATCGGGGCGTTACAACCTCCCCCCTCTCCCCTGCCTGCCTCCTCCCCCTCCCCCCTCGCCTCGCTCTCCCCACCCATCTCCCCATCCCTCCTTCCCCAATTTGCGTCCAGCCGAATAGCAGATTGGGTTTGGGGGAGGAAGGGGGGAAGGGAGGTAGGTTAGGGGAGGAGGAGGGGAAGGAGGTGGGTGGGGGAGGGAAAGAGGGAGGTCGGGGGCGCGGAGGGGGACGAAGGCGAGGACGGTCAGGGATGGGCCAAGTTTCGGCGGGCGACGGAGGGGAAGATAGAATGGGAGGCTGGAAGGAGGAAGGAGAGAAAGGATAATTTGGATATTTTTGAATATTGATGGGTGTTTTATATCAAACTGGACGAATGTGTTAATCTGCTGGGAGCACAGTTATTGCCAACCCCCAAAAATGATAAAAGCTCCCCAAATTGATAAAGGCACTCCCAAATTATTTTAAAATGGCCAAAGTTCTCTTTCCTTTTCCTCCTTTTTCTTCTTCTCCTTTTTATTCTCCTCCCTCATCGGCGAATGCCCCTCCCCCCCTCAAGTGACCTCTCCCCTCCTCGGCGAACTCCCCTCCTCCTCCTCCCCTCCTCCCTCTTAGACCGCCTCCTTCCCCTCCCCCTCCCCTCCCCCTCCCAGGCCACCTCCTCCCCCTACACTTCCCCTACTCCCCCGCCTCTCCCCCTTCCCCCACCCTCCCTCCCCTAGCCTGTTCGGTTAGGTCAGCCAACAGACCAGGGTTATGGCCGAACCGATTTTAATTTGTTCGGCCAGATCTGGCTGAACAGGCCGGAGGGGAGGGGCGGGGGGAGGCCAGGGAGGGGCGAAGGGGCGGCGGAGGGGCCGGGTGGGGGAGTGGGGGAGTGGGGAGGAGAAGGTGTTGGGAATTTTATTTAAAATAAAATTTTAAAAAATTAAAATTCTTAAATAAACTACTTGACTTGGTCTCTAACCACTACTCCACTAATGGGGTTATTGTCGTAAATAGTGGGGTTAGTTATCATATTAGTGGGGTTTAGTTGTTAAGAGGTAGGGACAAAGCTTCACTATATATATACCAACATGATGAAAGTAGAAGTAAGAGAATTAAAATGGGAAAAGAATTCCTCTCTCTCCTTCCTCTTTTTCTTATAAAATTTCTTTTTCAAATTTCATCTGGGCGTTGCTTATAATTCGAGGTCACCTCCCCTTCGTGGCCGTGCACGCAAGGGACACCGACAGAGAGGGGTAGTAATCGCTAAGGGCATCTCTGCTTGGCTGATCGCATGAGGTCGGAGATATGCCTCTTGGCGCAGTGATCACACGCCTTTCTTGAGACCGGCAACATTATTCATATATTTATTTTATTAAATTATTTGTCATTTTTAATTTTTGGTTGGAAAAATCCTAACAATCTAAAAGGCATATCTAAATGCTTCGTCTCTTACGTGGTGATATCATATTTGTGTAGTATATTTTCCAATATATCAAGTATTATGCTTAATCATCTAAGTATCTAAATAATAGTATCTTCTTAAAGATCTAAAGTAGGGTACTCTGCGTCTGGTAGGATCAAATTTGTGTTGGGGTTGATTTATACAGTAGGATGTATTAATAGTCCCATGATACACAATCGTTGGCTGCTTTAGTTCCTTGAGTCATCCCGTGAGCAAACAGACTTATTGACCCTCTGATTGATAAAGACAACTTTCGTTTGCTAAGCTTCTTGAATAAGTACTTATGTTTTTCTGAAAAACAGTCATATTCTTGTACATACATCCATCAAATTTAACTTTTAAGAACACGTGTGGGTTTCAACCTCATTCTCATGGAGTAAATTTCAGAATGCTCCTATAGTAAGTGACCCAATATGTCACAAGGGTCCTACTCTTATCTCTCTTGCTTACATGCTAGTTGGAGTGATTGATATAAATTAACCATGAATGGAAAGCTGTAACTGCATTTTTGTGAGTTTGAGTTGGTTTGGGTTTGTGGATAAGTTTGGAACTGAAACCTAAAATAAAACAGATCAACTAATCATTTATGTATTATTTCTGCATTTACAACCAATAAGACTGTACTTTTATTGAGTAGGAATTATCCTTCAGTATGTAAATACACGCAAGATTTTTTTTGTTTTTCTATCTAAAATTTAAGTTCAAAGATATAGAAAATTCAAAGCTCATCTTTCGTAGGAAACACACACAACGCGCACGCGCGCACACGAGGTTACAATAAACTCAAAATAATCACAAAGATTACTTTAAAGGGTGTTGGTTGTTTACAATTAAGAATTTGCTTGTAAGTTTTTTCCAACCTGCTGCTGCTTCTTTTCATGAGGAAGATATTTGACAAATAATAGATTTCATACAAAAAGTTCGCATCTTGAATGGTTCCAAACCCATCGTCGATGTAGTACTATACTTTAAATCAATGGACGTCTGCATTGTCATACTAGATGTAACAAAACACTATAATTGATCCTAAAACACAGTAATTGTCCTCACTGAACATTGCAGAGAGTTTATTAACACCAAATAATAGCTAAAAGCTATATATTGTTGAGCTAGATGAATGTGTTAGACTTTTACAAATAATTTTTCCCAATTATTTTCTTTTAATGATCTGTGTAAAAGATCTTTAATATTTGTTCCTTTGTTTATTTATTTTTGTATTTATAAATTGGACCGTGGGTTCATTGTGACAAGTGCGACATCTGGCAGCACCAATATGTATTTATTTTTTTAATTCAACAAGGCATGAGGCAGCGCATGCTGATCACACTTACCCAAATTGCATCTTACAAGAGATAGAGAATGAAGAACACCACAATTCCTTGGAAAAGGACTTGGCAATAACTAGGCTGAGTGATTACATAGAGAAATGGATTTTTAGACGTCTTGAAGAAGAGAGACAAGAAAAGCAATTCCTTTAGGAAAATCTTTTTCTGAGGTAAGATTTTTTATGGTTCATGAAGTGCCTATGCTTGATGACATTTGGTACAAGTTATCACAATAGGCAACCAGCTATATGATCTCATACTAATGCAGATGATCTCAAGGCCCTATTATTAGTACTGAGGAGAATGGATGCATAATTAGCTGATTATGTGAATGAAAACAATTATATATAACTGATTATTACCTAAGTGGCTGCTTCGTTGCTTGATTCTTCTTTGAGTTTAGCCTTTGATGGTTTTAATATTTTGACATTGAGTAAATATAAATATCAAACTTTCTCAAATTTATACTTGAATATAACATTTAATTCCATATGATTGTAGGTATGTTTTTCTTTGTGAATGTTATCAAGTGCTCTAATAATGTCTGAACTTAGTTTGCTGAGGACACCTTATGCAGGATTTTATGTTATGCATGTAGATTAGACCTAAATACGTGTGCGAGCGCGCGCTTCCAATATGAATACATATTATTTTATATCCCAGGTGTTTTGTCTGTATTTGTATTCCATATAATACTAGCATAGGATGACACATCTAAAGAGTATTTATAGCTTTTAATTGATAATTTGATGTACAAGTTTTAAATTAATTGGAGTAACATTCAGCTCTATTAGATGGTCTATTTTATTTGCTTATGTACGTATGAATAATAATTAAGTCTTGCTATTACTGCTTTAGTGAGTAATATCTAAACTCATTTTGCTTGTAGATTTCATTATAGAATTAATTATGTATTATTTTAGTTACAAATCTTATCATAGGCCATGTTTATGAAATTACAAATATTTTCATGTCTATTAAGTAATTATGAAGGTTAAGAATTTGTTTTAATCTACTAATCAAAATTAAATTTTATATCTAATTTTGTTTTATATCTAATTTTGTTGATGATGTGCTTTAACAAGGTTACGATGGACAAACTGGATATTAAGCTCTACTTGAGAATAGAAAAGAAAATTATTTAATTGCATGCTTTTAAGCATTTTAATTGTAGATTGTCAATTATCTGATTTATTAAATTTTTTCAAATAGAGCTCAATTTTCAATGCTTATTTAAATCTCACTAACAAATATTTGAATATATTTGTTGTTTGTTAATTTAGTTTCTCTAATCCAAATCAAATGAGCAACAATAGCCAATATGTGACATACTCATGGGAACAAGAAGCAATTGTACTCGTATGATCTGTTTATCTTACTCATCAATTTAATTCTTAAATTTAAAAATTACATGTATAATGATATTTAAATCTATATTTGAATGTTATCCATGATCAAATGCTGTATGTCTCCTAAATCGAGGGGAAGTTTCTCACAAGATGGGTGGCAATGCTTGCATCAAAATATGAAACATGTTAAAATGGCTTTAAGCTACACACACACACACACACACACACACACACACACACACATATATATATACATATATATATATATATCATATATGTATATATATATACATATATGTATATATATATATACATATATGTATATATATATATACATATATGTATATATATATATACATATATATATATATACATATACATATACATATACATGACCCTGGACATTATAAAGTCCATTTTGATAAAGAGTCCATCTAAGAGAATAATCCTAAAATCATCGAAGCGATGGGGTTAAGCCCACAGTAGAGGTCACCGACAGCGAGAATTCAATCTTCTTGATTGTTGAGCTAGTCCCATGAAATAGGTTCAATGTGGTAGAAACAAACTGAATTGGTGATTCTCATGTGGAGCACTGACCTTGGAGATTACACTCCTACTTGTAGTAGTAGATACATTTATGATTTGTATTATTATAGCTACTACCTTATTCCTATGATGACAGTTCTCATATTGTGATCGGTTAGGTTGAGCTTATGCTCTTACTAAGTCTAGCACATGTAGTGTGGAGTTATAATTCTGATCACAGATACCATTTGAGGACTTAACTACGTGAGAGGAATCGTGAAGGCGAGGGGCAGGGCTGACTTCTAGAAACTCTCATTAGTCGGAATGTGAGCATAGTCATAACGCTCCACCTCGCGATAAGTATTCTATGTGTGCTTTTGTCAATTCTTGATAAAAGGCCTAATTCAAGGTCTAGTACATTATGTCCCTTAAGATGCTTCAAAGTCGGAAGCTACCTGCACCGATTGTATAGGAGAACATGCCCAAGATATTCTTACTTTCCCTATATTTTATTTGAAATTTCAATCTTTTGGGGGACTGTTGGGAATTTTATTTAAAATAAAATAAAGAAAAGATTGAAATTATTAAATAAACTACTTGTCTTGGCCTCTAACTGCTACTCCACTAATTTGTTATTGTCATAGATTGTGGGGTTAGTTATCATATTAGGGGGTTAATTGTTAAGAGTTAGGGGCTAAGCTTCTCCATATATATAACACCATCATGAAGTAGAAGTAAGAGAATTAAAATGGGAAAAATGATTCCTCTCTCTCTCCCCTTCCTCTTTTTCTTATAAAATTTATTTTTCAAATTTAATTTGGGCATTACTTATAATTCGAGGTCACCTCCCCTTCGTGGTTGTGCACGCAATGGGCACTAACAGAGAGGGATAGTATCGTTAGGGGGCACATCTGTCTTGGCTGATCGCACGAGATCGACGATATGCCTTTTAGCGCAGTGATCACACGCCATCCCCGAGACCGGTAACATTGTTCATATATTTATTTTATTAAATTATTTGTCATTTTAATTTTTGGCTGAAAAAATCTCAGCAGAAGGAGGCAGCCTAGGAGGGGGAGGAGGGGGGAGGCCGAGGATGGCGGATGACGCCGGGTACCATCAAAGACGAAATGATAAAAAAAATAAAATAAATAAATAAATAATGACAAACTGGTGAATATTTTTGGAGCCTTTCTCATTTTTGGGTCGGAATAACCGTGCTCAGCTGCAGGGGGTGCCTTAATGAAGAGGTTGGGACCGTTGGGTGCCGACATCTGAACTCCCCTTGAAACCTGTCACTTTCTTCTTTCATTGCGCGGTCGGGCAAGCGTCTTCGAAAAGAGGAAAAGAAAAGAAAAGAAAAGAAACGAAACGAAACGAAAAGAAATAAATCGAAATTAAATTTTTTTTTTTAATAGGTTCGCTCCCAATCGATTAGCGCTGATCTTTTTTTTTTTTAAATAGCAAATTGGATTCGGAAAGTCTCAGATTCCTTGATTCGTCGCGCGTGAGTTTGATGCCGATCCCGCTTTCGATCGAGATCTGAGGTGTTTCGATTCGTAAAAGAGGTATTTTCTGTAATTTTTGAGAGACTGAAATTGAATTTTTTGTTTTGAATTAGGGTTTTTTCTGTATTCTTTCCTTCGCTTTTTTAGATCTAGGGTTTTGTTTTATTTCAAGATCTTGATTCTTGATGTGGCAGTGATATAGAGTTTGAGATTTTAGGGTTTTGGAAGTTTGATCTGTGCTGTTTTAAATTCTTTATAATTTTTGGATCTGAGAATTTAATACATGATAAACTTTTCATCTGAATTCATGTGATTTATATGATGGCAATCCTTAATTAGGATTTGGGAGCATTCTTTTATAACTGTGAGATCAATTCTGCATTTAGAAAGTTAATAATTATTTTTTTCCTTTTAGTTTTTGATTTCTTTGCCATATTTGATTTGGTTCTACAAATAATCATAGTTGCATGATTTCTTGATATGTTCGGCTCTGGTTTATTAATTGTTATGATTGCCTGTTAATTTCTCTTCGTGCTTATGTTGTTTGTAAATTTGAAACAAAAGTACTGAAGTACATATTTATCTCTATGCTGATTGAATCATATGATTAGTGTCTACCGGTTGTAAAAGTTGCACTATTATGGACACAAATTTGTTCAGGTGTACGAAAATTCTGAAACTTTAACACTTTCAATGAAACTGTTTGCTCTTACTTATGTTAGTATGAGAAACTCATTCATACTTGTTTGCACATGAATTTTGGGAGTTTATGTTGGCTTATTGTATGTTCTATATGTTTAGACTTTCTCATCAGTTTGTCAGGCATTTGCCATTGCTGGCGGATAGTCTTGATTGAATAAGGATTAGTACTGTTAGTAGAAGGAATATCAATTGTTGCTGCCTAGGAAGCATGGCCACTTCAAAGTGAGTCCGTGTTTGTGTTTGAGATGTGGTGGACACTAACAGCTGCACGACACTTGCTTGACATGTGTTTGGACGCATTGGAGCCTTGTTGCTTTCAAAAGAACCAAAAACATGTAGGAACTATGTCGGCATGTCCGTGTCACTGTATACTAAGCATTTGCCATATCACCATGTTTGTGTCATATCCGTATCCTATGATGGTGTTCAAGCTTTTGCCCTATCAGTCTCGTAGTGATTGAGCTGCTCTAATGTTTGCTTATTGAGTGTACTAACAAGCAATTGAGATTTAGCAGTATACATGAATATTACTTTCTTAAGGAGCTGCATATTACTTTCTTAAGGAGCTGCATGTTTGCAACAATGGACGATAAAGCATTTGCTGCGGCAGCATAAGTGGTTACAGACCATTTTGTTCGTAGGAGTTCAAAGTAATTCAGTTACAGATCCAATTTTCCAGGCGGAGTAATTTCTATTTTTTTGAGCACGATAACACATTTTGATACAGCAAATTTTGTGTTCGTAACATAATTGGTTACAAATAATATTTTATTCCTTTGCTGAGTGTGTTTGGAATTCAAATTGTAGTAAGAAAAAAATCAGCAACATTTGCTCCAATTGCATTTCTAGACTTACTGCAGAAATTTGCTACCATTTTGTATTAAGTTTTACCATTCCTACTTTTCATGTTGCATACCAACATCAAAAATAAAATCAGCTGCAGCATTTACTAATGTGCTCCATTTCCATCCAGCCAAACACCCTCAAAATCCACATTTAGCATAAAATAACCATTACACCTGTTCCAACTACGTATGGTTGGCTTTATGAATCCTTCTCAACCTCTTTGTAGGAAGGCTGCATCCTTTGTTGCAGCAAGTCTATAAATTTATTTGTTCTTGCTCTCATCCATGTTTTTGTATTATTTCTTTTTCCTCTTTTACTTTCATAAAAAAACTCAAATCATTCTATGTGAGTATACATAGATTCATCCCATGTGCCTATTTTGTCTTTGTTCTTCATTTCTATCTTTCAACAAGTCCAGTTATTACTTATTTGTATCTCCTTTTAACATATAAATTACTTGCTCGGTAATTCATACTTTGAAAAGAATTCAAACTTTACACACACACACACACACAGAGAGAAGAGAGAGAGAGAGAGAGAGAGAGAGAGAGAGAGAGAGAGAGAGAGAGAGACTTCTTTCTATTCAAAGTCAATATCAGGCCATTTAAATGGAAGATTCACTTTGTTAAAGTTGATCTACTTCTTGAAAGTGTCTAAAACAAAAAAAAATCAAGTTCTTTTAAGTCTTTTTTGCCCATGTATCACTACATACAAACTAGACACTGAAATAGCATGTTGCTTAGGTCTATGAATCTGGGCATATAAATTCTTGATCCAATCATTTTATCATGATTTAAACACTTGAAAACCCTTATCCATCAATATTTTCAAGTCTTAGAGATTCTCCACTGTTGATCTAACCAACTTGTTATTTGGTGCCCATCTTGTGCCCACTTGATGCATGGGCTAAAAAAACTTAAAACACTTAACTATTGATTTTTAGGCACTTTAAATGGTGTAGGTCAATTTTAAAAGAGTGGATTTTCCATCTGGATAGCGTAGCATTGATTTAAATGTGAAGGATTCTGCCATGAATCCTTCTCGAGTAGTTGAATCTCTCTCTCTCTCTCTCTCTCTCACGTGCGAGGGGATATATCTTCTCCATATCCTAGGCTTTGGCTGTGCAACCTTGTTTTATATTTGTGTGCGCTCGTTATTCTTTTTATATGGGTAACCTTTTATTTTATATACTTGCTATTAGGCTTAAACTGCCGTTATATAGCTTAGTAGCAGTTTCTATGTTGACTCGGGGCATGGTTCAAAAAAGACTCGGCCGAGTCGGAGACGAGTCGGCCGAGTCGTATCCGTCTCGACCCGCTCCGAGACGAGTCCGAGTCACGAGTCGGTCGACTCAACTCAGAGGAACCGACTCGGCCGAGAATCGGAGTTGACTCGGTCGACTCGACATTATGATGATTTTGTGCCTCATCGCAATTCAATATGTAAATAACTACATTAGCATGTATTTATGAATGTATTTTGTGCAATTTACTATTTGTGCATGTATTTTGATATGCTTATACCAATGACGCGTGTATTTATACTTTCGCTTTATGTTTAGTACGCTAGGTGATATATTTTGAACATGTGATACATGAATGTGAATGTCTACATTTTTTTAAGATTTGTCGTAATTTTTTCAGAATTTTTTGAGCTTTCTATGTAGCGTTTTGCGCGTATCGCTTGATACCGATCCGAGTCGCCGAGACCGATCCGTCTCAGTGCCCGCCGAGTCGGCGGCCGAGACCGCGATTGTGAACCATGACTCGGGGTCCTCTTGGTCTGCTAGTCGGCTTATCAGCTAACATCACATTCTTAGCGTATGCATTCACCTGTTGCTATGGACACCATATTTCACAGTTTAGACTGACCGGCCTTATGCTGAATGTTGGCCATAGATATGATGTTTCTGTCATATTTCAGACCGTAAGTCGCCCTACATACTTGCATTCTTTATTCTATTCATTATGTTTCCCGATACTTACATATTTTGTTCTTGCATATGGCACTCTTTAGATATTTTGTTCTTGCATATGACACTTATATGTTGTGTCTTGTATGGTGAGAGTTGTTATATGGACCATGATGTGATGCGGCTTGGATCCCTCTCTAATATTTGCTTGTCAAGCCCCCAAGAGTCACTTAACCTTTGAACATTGTTTTGCTTTACACCTAAAATCTCATGGTTATTTATATTATATGCTAGACTTCTTTTAAGGGCTGTTTGGAGGTCAGTGAAAACCCTTTTCTTCACCACACGTGGAAATGGCTTCCCTATTTGTTTGCACGGAAATTTGTACTTTTTGTTTGGTGAAATCTATTTTGGACCAAACCCATTGGTTTCTGGGAGGAACTAAGGAAATGTGGCAAATTGCACTTCCTTGACCGGTGAGAGTGTGTGCTTGAACATTGGGTCTCTTGGGATCTCGTCATTACCTAAAAAGTCAACCCTAACCCACACCCCCCCCTCCCAACCACCCACTAAACACACAACACGGGCACACACACACACACACGCGCAAAAGAAAAAAATCCATTTATTTGGAAGAGTTCTTGTCTGGAACTGGAGATGAAGAGGGTTTTCATAAGATAGGGCTCATAGGGGTGAAATCATAAATTTTGTCAAAAAATCTTCCGATAATTTGCACCAATCTAGGTGTTTAGGAACGACGGAGAAGAAGTGTTACAGCCAGCCATAAACGGATGGGAGCCTGTTGGATGTACCACTACCCATCAATTCCATAGAAAAAGCCAAACTGGATTATGCTGAGTTTTTATAAGTTTTTTATATAGTATAAAAAAATAGAGATCAGACTCCAGTCTATTTCTGTCTATTTTGCTCCAAAATTAATTTCCTAGTCCTTCTGATGTTTTACAGCACATTAAGAAAGAGATTTCAACCCTTTTTCCTTGCAGTCAATCCAAACATAGGAAGTAATTTCCCAACAGACAAATGCCAACACTACTACCCTTTTCAGGGTTTTTTCACATGTTTCCTGACCATTTGTAGAAACAACAACTACTTGACAAAACATAAATTATAGAGGACATGAGGATAAAAATCGAAGGACGAAGATGACATATCAAATGGAGTTTCAACTGTTCACAAACAAACTAAAAGCAGTATCAGATTATGGGGTTTTCCATGTATGCTTTCATATTTATGTTTTTTTTTTTGTTTTTTCCATTTATGGTTTAATTGCCTCCTTTCTAGGTACTAGATCTGGGACTGTATGTTGCAAGCTTGAGAATCATTACTATACGGATGGTTTTGATTGAACACAGACAATTATAATTTGACTGAATAATAGTTTATTGTTTATTTTTGAAATCTAACTGAAACTATAGTATAGTAGTTGTATTTCAGGAGGTGTCTGTGTTATTTGGAAGACCAATAGTTTTTTGTTTATTTTTGAAACTAAACATAGGGGAGTAATTCTGAAGATTAATGCTGTGCTGCATATGATGTGAGGCTCGTGGTTTTTGAAATCTAAAGCAGTGGTTCGTAATTTATTTCTTTAAGTGAGTCTGTGTCGTTATTTGGGTGTATTTATATAATTGGGTGGGACCATATGGTATTTTGACAGTTGATGCTGTATCTGGGACTGGTACTGAAATGATACACATGCATTTGTTTTTTTTTTTTTTTGTTTTTAATGGTTCATGGTGGCTGCCTGCACAGCAAGATTCTCCCATTATATTACTATAATGCATAGAGTTTTTAAGACTTCTTATTTTTTTTTTTTTCACTCGTGATTTTTGGTTTTGACGTTTATGTTCTGTCTGTACTTTTTATTTATTAATATACTGTTGTTTGATTTTCCTTTTCATCTCTTAATGTCAATATTCTTGTCACAGTTATTTGCTAATAAATCCAAATCTGTCACTTCCATCAAAGAATTTTCAAGTACCCCGCCCTTCCACTCCCATTCATGCCTGCTAAGATCTGGTTGCTGAATATCACAGGTCTGTACAACAGGACATGTCTCACTATCGGGCGGAAGATATTGACGGATGGCAGATGATTATGAAATGAATGATATGGATGATGACATGGATGATGAATTTCGTGGCAGAGGCATGGAGGATTCAGATTCTGATGACGAAGAGAATGCCCAATCAGTATGTCATTCCTTTTGGCATCCTTTTCTTTTTCTAGCTAGTGCCATAATCATCTGCTAATCTGTACATCCTTTATATTTTTTGTGTTTAAAATTTTCTCATTTATCTTCTTGGTATTGGAGTTTATTTCATTCTATATGAACAAATTTATGCATTTGAGGCAGCACTGACAATGGTTACATGATCCTATTCAGAATGATAGCGACAGACACTTCAGCTGCAGAAGCAAGAAGAGGAAAGGATATCCAAGGGATACCATGGGATCGGTTAAGTATCACAAGGGATAAGTACAGACAAATTAGATTAGAGCAATACAAGAATTATGAGAACATCCCCAATTCTGGAGAAGTTTCAGCCAGGTATTCAAGTTAATGAGTTCATATTATTTGTAATTATGAGTGCACTTTCTAATTTCATTTCCTTGTCGACAGGTATGCAAACCAACCAAGAAAGGAGGGAATTACTATGAGTTTTCGCGCAACACAAGATCTGTTAAATCAACTATCCTTCACTTTCAGGTAAGAAAAAAAGGTTTGGGTACCTATTTCTTTTATAGGTAGTGCATTACATCTTTTCTATTTTTGCCGAATTGCCGGATCTTGTTTCAACCAATGTTTGGAAATTTGCTATTTGATGTAAAATCCAGATTCACCATCATATCAAAGTACCAAACTATGTAATAAAATTCTTATGTAGAATGGAATTGGATTTTATAGCTCCAGAAATGCCAATTTGTAGGGGGGAATTTGTTCTTGAAAATTCATCGCAGGTCATGGATCTAATTTGAATCTGATCCTCTAGTCTATGAAATCAGATAATTCCAGCATACAGATGCTAATGGAAGACCAAAATTGCTGCGATGAAAAGCTTGTACCTGTGCTTGTAGAATATTTGCTTAAGAAGATAATCAGAGGGTTCATTTGACCATGTTACGGTTGTAGGCCAACGAAAATTTTTCGGGGAAATTTATAGTTCTGCACCAATGCATGTAGTAGGAAGTGATTAACTAGAAATATCCGATGCTATTTCTGCTCCCAGATTATATAACTGATTCTTGAAATGCTTAGTATAGGCTCACAATTAGTTTTGTTCTGCATCAGTTATTAGGACAACCCCCCCCCCCCCCCCCCCCCCCCCCCCCAAACAACCAAAAAGAAAAAAAAAAAACACGCACACACAAAAAAAAAGAAAAAGAAAAAGGAGAAAAAGAAACACTACTAATAAGTAATAACAACCATATTTTATATGTTCACCCGTATTTTTAGTTTTTACTAATACATGAATCTCAATGTAGTGAAGAAGTTTCTGGTTGTTCTTTCCTCTGTTTGGGGTCGGGACTGCCCTTGTACTAGACTTTCCATTTGTGTGATGCATGTGATATACAAGAAGGTGAATTTTGGACAGGATGCGGGCAAAAGTAGTAGTAGATTTTATTAAGTCGGGTTTAAGTGCCAAAAAAAATTAGATGGCTATTGTGGAATAGTCTCTTTTCCGTTCCTCAATTTTGTAAAACATTGAATGGCTTACAATTGGCCATTGCGACTTGGGATTATAAAAATTAGAAGTATATACGATAGAAGAATTATGGCAATTGCAAATATTAAATAGCCTTTTGGCTTTATATTTGTGAATACTGAATAGTCCAACAATCAAATTGCAACCCTCCCCAAAGGGTTTGCATTATTAGAGCAGATAGATTAAGCAAATATGTAGTACACAATATCAACCTCCTTTTTCAGATGAGAGAGAGAGAGGATATTCAGATAAGCCAGGTCAGTACAGTGAATTCTTGAAGGAACATTTAGCTATTGATGAGCTGTCCTTTTTCTCCGAAGGGACATGGTGAGTGAGTTGCTCGGATTCCAAACGAGAAGCTGGTATAATCATAATCACATGTATAATTGCCAAGGTGGTCGAGCATTTGAAGGGGATAACATTTTGTGCATCAATCTCTACAAATCGGTTATGCACCATTGTGTTGAATTTCCAGGAAGATATCCATTTTTGATTGCCAATGCTCCTGCGAAGCTAGTTTTAGTTGTAGTGTCCTATGAGGAAGCAACAGAGGCAGTCACACCTTTTGAAGTCCCTACAAATTACTCTGGTGACAGCACTCAGTGAAATGGGCTGGACCAAGAGCCCTCAGTTTGAATTTGTCCTCCATATGAGCCAAAGGTCGTCATGCATTTGTCTCAGTATTGGGAGAGCATCTTGTCGATTAAGTGCCCTGCAAAATATTTGAAGCATGTACATCCGTGAGCCAGCAGTTGTCTCGCATGCCCTGAATTTATATTCCATAACCCTGTTAGGATTACGCTAACCTGACACTGATAACATTGGCAAGTGAGTTGGCCTGTGTGGAATTTAGATAAATTTTAGCAACAACCTGCGCTTCTGTGCAAAAGAATAGTCAAATGGAAGATGAGTGATTTTTTCTCCACCTCTCTGCCACATGGAGCACCCCAGCATCCGAGATCTGCTGGCATTGCCTGCAAACTGTGGTGATTAGTTGTTAGCGCACCATCCAAGCATTTCCAGAGGAAATTTGTCACATGAGGAACTATATCCTCGTTTGCCGAGTGCTTTTATAGTGTTTCTGAATCTACGGATGCAGATTATATTTGAGCAACATCATTGCTGATGAGATCGTTGGAATTAATAGGTGTGCTGGATATAGATTTGTTATCATCTTTCATCGCAATTACTGCTTTTATCTTTCTACAGTATTATATTTGCTGATTTATGGACCATATGATACTTTATATTTCTGCTATGATGATTTGAAGCTCAATGTCTTGTAACCTTCTTAGATTACTGTTCTTAAGGATTTGTTTAATTCCTTTATTTTTGCAATTTTCCATGATCATCTTATTTAAGCAGTAATTCTATCAACCGAACTGTCATGATTGTTTTCTGTTATTTGCAGCTTAGGAATTTAGTCTGGGCTACATCAAAGCATGATGTTTACCTTATGTCACACCACTCTATCATCCATTGGTCTGCGCTGACCTGTAAGAAGACTGTAGTTCTGAATGTTTCAGGACATGTGGCACCGCGTGAGGTGAATGCTTTCTGTAGAATAATGTCTTTTGAAATCCATTTTGTGTTTTCCTAAAGGCATGTTCTTGCTTTGGTCATTCTTCATTGTGGAACTTGTTTAATTGATCTTACACTATATGTTGTCTTTTGTTGCAGAAACATCCAGGAAGTTTATTAGAAGGATTTTCTGAGACCCAAGTTAGTACATTGGCAGTCAAGGATAAACTGCTTATAGCTGGTGGTTCCAGGGAGAACTTATATGCAAGGTCAGTTTTTTTTCCTTTCAGATTACCTTGCACATTAACATAAACTCACCCGTAACGACCAAAGTATTGACTTGTTTGAGCATTTATTTTATTTATATGTTCCTTATTTATTGAGCGATAGTATTTCTCTATATATGGAGTGCTCCTGTTAAACTCTTTCTCAAATTGCTGTTATCCTTGGAATCTGAGCTATGTTAGGAAGCTAGAGAAATTTAAAAATATCTCTTATTAGATCATAGGTGTGACAGTGTGGCATAGCCACAGTACACCGGTAGTTTTCTGCTGAAATGATAAACTGGCACGTATTATTTTGATTGCAAAAACGATATATATTCTGGGAAATGATATATCCGATGCAATCTGTTTTATTACTGAGATTCCTCTATTATCTTCCGGAAAAAAGTATCACACTGTTTACTGTTTTCTGCCAAGGCCTAAACTTGCTGTATTATGTCTCCGTTGCATTTAACATAGTCAAAAGATATGCATTCATTGGATGTCTTTAGCTGTAGAAATAATAAATCTGACATAGAAGATGGCTATTTATTTCCTCACTGATAATATGACTGATGTTTTCTAGTGATGATGGCAAATTGCAGTATTTGGATCGACCTGGAATTAGCTTTTGTTGCCGGACAACCTATGATGACATGCAATCACTAATGCCGTAGAAATTTACAACAGTTCCAGTACACATGATTTTGATTGCATTATGTCGGGTACAACTGTTTTTTTTGAGAATATTTCTGTGGCTAACCTTTGATCCATGCAGCGGGGCTATTCACTTCATGGCATCAAATAATGATTGTGGAGTCAGAGACTTTGACATGGAAAGATTTCAGATTTCTAAGCATTTTCGGTACCGGTGGCCTGTGAATGTAAGGCATCATTTTTTAATTTCAGGTTCAGTGTAGTTAGTCTTAAGCTGAATTTATATAGACTGCCTCCTGCAGTTTATGTTTATGAAAGAATAATATAACTAATAAGAACATCTATGAAATAACTGAAGGATTCTTAAAGTATTAAAAGGAGGATTTGAAGAGAGGAGCAATGGTAACACTTGCAGCTATGCCTGTAACAGCCTGTAGTTTTATTCTCAACTTGTCAACTCAACCTGTTGGGTGGACTGCTTTTGAAAAGATTGGATGGGCATGAATATATGCTCGGCATGAATATATGCTGAGCATGAATAGATAATATAATTCTTGATACTTTAAACAACTACCATCGAATAACGGATACTGCATACCCTAATGAAGAAAAAGCCTATTGCACGTATACCTGTGTAAAACTAAAATTCACAGTAGGCTGGTTGGAGGCAATTCTAAAATTAAACTGCCCTGTTGGGCTGGAAGAAGTTTATGACCTGCCCTGTATCTTATTATTAGTCGGGGTACCTGATCCCGACACCTTATTACTGCAGGTTCCTAAGGGGTGCAGTTCAAAATTCATTCAAGATTTTCTATATTTGAATACAACATCTACACCATCACCACCAATAGCAGCAGCAGCAACATCATAATATTCAAGACTTTGCTGTTTCGTGTTTGGGTATATCCTTGACCTAGTCAGCGATCCCCATTCAATCCTGGTTCATGAGACACCAAATTTTGGTCTAAAAGCCAAATACATCTCTTGCGTGCCTTCTGAAGAAGTATTATGGAACACGTAAATGGAGTTTGCTTTTGACAACCTTTTGTTCATTGCAGCACACATCCCTGAGCCCTGATGGGAAGCTTCTTGTCATTGTGGGTGACAATCCTGAGGGAATCCTGGTGGATGCTCATACTGGAAAGGTAATATGTAATATGTCTTAGAGGCTTCCCCTAAATGCATAAATTGATCTGACTAACACTTGCAGTACTTATCACAGAATATCCAAGACCTGTGTGGCCACTTGGATTTTTCATTTGCATCAGCATGGCACCCTGATGGCCTCACATTTGCGACGGGTAACCAAGATAAGACCTGCCGGGTCTGGGACATCCGCAACCTCTCGAAATCTTTGGCGGTCTTGAGAGGCAACCTCGGAGCCGTTCGATCTGTCCGTTTCTCGTCTGATGGACGGTTCATGGCAACGGCCGAGCCTGCTGACTTTGTGCACATCTTTGACGTGGGTAGTGGGTACCAGCAGCAACAAGAGCTTGATTTCTTTGGGGAGATTTCAGGTATGTCCTTCAGCCCAGACACTGATGCTCTGTTCGTTGGGTGTGGGACCGAACGTACGGAGCCTGTTGCAATACAACCGCCGCCGGAACAATTCCTACTTGGACTCACTAATTTGAGGTCATATGGATCGTTCGGGATTGCTGTCGCAATAAAGTGTGGATGGGGGAAGTGTATAAAGGGAAGAGCTGTAAAGTAGTGGCCGTAGGTAGTGTGCACTAGTGAACTGAATTGAAGAAATTTCAGAGCTCGCTGTGCACAAAAAAAAAACAGTCGAGTGTATTTAGAGGAGTAATAGAGTGTGCTCCATGGCACTGATGTCCTTGTTAGCATGAATTCCCTCGGCATTCTTCTTTAGAGTTTCTCGGAGGTTGCCTGTAGCAGCATTCCTCCTCTCTGTCAGCTGTATGCTACAGGAAACCCTGCAGGCGTTGAAGATTTCCTCCTCATTTGTTGGTTTCTGGACTTGTTTTGTTAGACAACTTGTTTCCTTGGATTGTTGTCGGGAACGCGTGAGTTCTGGACTTGTTTTGTTAGACAACTTGGAGATAAAATCTAGTAGGATACGGAGATAATCTTTCAGTGGTAGTACAGTTCTGTTATCAAAGGGTGTAATTGCTGTTCTTTTATCTAATTGATTTCGTTCATATGATGGATTGGTGAAGTGGTGGAACAAATTCAAAGTGTTAAAAGTTGCGTGGACTGACTGCTGCTTATTTTTCATTAAAACAAATAGCCGATAGATTATGTTATCTCTGTCAATTGGATATGCAGGCAGCCATATTGTTTTTTATAACTTAACAATGATACTTCTTTCCATCCTCCTCTATCATGACGTAGACCCTCATGTTTTCCTCTTCATTCGGTTTCACCGCGACAGGGCTGGAAACTATTAGGAAACTATCAGAAATCTGCTCGACGTGGGCCCCATTGAGAACAAACCCGCAATGATTGCGGATTCCGATATTTCGAAAGGAGCCAAGCAGGCTCTAATAATTTGGGGTTAGATGAAATAAGAAAGATGATTTTCTGGTATAGTCGTCGAAATGGAGCTTAGGTTAGGTGATAAATAGTGTCAGGTTTGTTGACACTGTATAAGTACCACTTCTCATTGCAGGAAAGAGGGGCATGAGAGGGAGAATGAGAAGCTAGAGAGAGGAGATTTCTCTCTTGTAAGTCTTATATTTATCTTGGGCCTGTTTGATTAGGGTGGAAGTGAAGAAGTAAGGAAGTGAGGAAGTGATAATAGTTCCCTTTGGAACTTGAGAATTTGTTAGTAAGTTTTCGGTGTTTGGATGTTGTTGGGAAGTGTAGTTTGAAAATGTTATGTCTCTTCCGGTGTTTGGATGATAATGTGGAAGTGGAAGTGGAAAAGTTGACCACAAAGTTGACCGCAAAAATATATTAAAATAAAAATTAATTAAGAAAAATAAACAATGGACTGTAATTAGAATGCAAGTGAAATTTACATGATCAAAAAATTAACTGTTTTGCGCTACAACTTATTACAAATGAGATTTACATGACCACAAAATTAACTGTAGCACTATGAGAGTGAGGAAATAGAAAATAGAAAAGGAAAAGGGGTTTTCTTATTTTTCTTTTCCGTGTTTGGATAGATAGGGAAGTGATCAATTATACTTCCCCACTTCCTTACTTCCGCCCACTTCCCTTCAAACCAAACACCCCATAATGAATTTCCTACAACGGTGCCTAATAGAGTAGGCGGAGTTGGTGAGCTGAACCACGTAAATTGTGTTGTCTTCTACTTGAATGTGTTTTCTCTATTTTGTGTGCTCGGTGTGACCTTGCGGTGTGTCGAGGTCGCAGTCGGAGAGGTCATCTCCCTAATAAACTCTCTCAAACCCCCTAAAACTCTTGCAAGAGAGTAAACACAGAAGTGATGGAAGAAATAACCTCAAAGAAAGTAGTAATGCTACAAGCGTACATCCTAAGAAACTATAAGACTAAAACATTCATCCCAAGAAACTTGTTCAAAACTACCTCAGCAAGACGAATAAAAAGAGGATATATGTGCAAAATGAATAACTGGAGAAGTTCAAGTAAATGTGGAAATACAAACACCACAAAAAGGGACTTAGAAAAGAGATTTCATATGCAAAATGATAAATTAGAGAAGTTTTGTGTAAATGGAAAATAAACACAAAATTTTTTTTGAACCTGACGTGAATCGAACACGCAACCTTCTGATCTGGAGTCAGACGCGCTACCATTGCGCCACAGATCCGGTTATTGTCTAAAATAATATTGTTGGTTAGTTTTAAATCGTCTTTACAGTTTCTTGTGTTATAGGATAGCATATTAAAAAAAGTTATAATATAATTATACTATAACATCATATTCCTACTTCCGCAATGCCTGTCTCTGTGATTGAACCATTAGAGAGAAGTTAAACGTCAAATTGTATTTATATCATGATGATCCAAGTTAAAAGGTCATAAAGAAGTTACTTTTGAAATCCATTTAACACTCTGATTTTATGATGAAAGATAATTGACTCAAGCTTGAGACCCGAGTCCATATGCTTCGTCTTGAGGCCGCGCTGGACCTCAAGCTTGTGAGTGAGCTGATCCCTACATTTTTTTTTGGGATGGAGGCCGTAGCTTTTATTACATGAAGCAATTATTACTCATAGTGCTTGAAAGCTCCTGAGCTAATCAATTATCGTAAGATCGGTACTCAAATATCGGCGGCCAACCTTATAGAGCTGTACATTATTGCTCCTGCTACTCCCCTGCCTCCTGCCGGATGTACCGTAATCTCTTGGGTATATTTCTTTTGGGGAGCGGTGACACTCTATCCTTGTTCGGGCGTATACAGTCCTAACGGGCATATAGTAAGACCCGGTACCTAGCAGTACGTTCTGGCTCAGTACCAGATACTCCTGAACTGTTGTCCCGGGCATGCACAAGACCCATTTTAACATGATTCATCGATTTTCCATCAGTTTCCAATAACCAACTCGCTCACTTTGTATGCAGAGGTATATGGCACGGAGACATATACCGAAACATACAAATTGGACGAGTCTTATAATAACTTGATAATGACTTCATGCCGCATGAATTTTAATGCCGTTTCCATATTTTACTATTTATTGTAGTTATTCCATGCTTACTGATTTGAGTACATAACACTTGATCTGATTCACTTGTTATTACCTATACTTGGCACTTGGTTTCTTCTTGCACTCGCTGGTTGATTTTTGACAACTCTAAACTTGCATGTTCAGATCTTGCAGCTTGAACTGAGCTGGACCCTTCAGCTGAGAATCAGGCCTTCATCGAGGAGCAGGCGGATCAGCCGTAGCTTCCTCCCGTCTTGTCCTACTCACGAGATTCTCTCTTTCAGCTCGTGTGTTCTTGTCTTTTTATCTTATATAATATACTTTTGCGCTTCCTGGTGATGTAATACTTATGTAATATTATGTCACATTCTGTGATGACTGAGTACTTGTACTTTTGTGTTAGAATGTATATTATCACGTATTTCCGTACTCTGACTCCTGTATTGTACTGATGCTTAGCGTACATATGTGATGGTACTATCGCCCTGTGTATGTACGTCGTAGCAGTGTCTCTGTATTCGTGGGATCAGGGTGTTACAGGTTGGTATCAGAGCCTAGGTTCTTACTTTCAGTACAGCCAGTCAGCAGATTAATGATAGATTAATTTGCAAATGGGTCACATGAGTCATTGTTGTACATTCCAATCACAAGCACGAAGTTATCTATTCTTTCCTTGAAATCCATCCTTTAGTTTCTGAAATTCTTCCGTCTTTTCTTTTAGGTCCTTCTTTCCGTCACCTTTCATCCAACTCAAATATGGATAGACGGGGAATACGTAACGGTCCTGATACTTCTCGTGACAGTTCTTACGGAGAGAACAATGACATGATGAGAATACTTCAGAGAATGATGAATAGCCGTAACAACAAATAGAGCTCTTACGATAAGGATTGTTGACTGCACCCTGGGAACAGAGGCCAGGTACTGTGTCAGATTTCAGGAGGTTACATTCGGCAGTCTTTTCAGGCACTGAGAAGCCCCTGGATGCAGAATAGTGGCTGGTTGACATGACCGATCTTCTGAAGGCGGCCAGAATTTCTAGTGAGAACCACGTGGAAGTGGCCAAGATACAGCTGAAAGATGTGGCAAGAATCTGGTGGCTAGCCGAAGAGGCGAGGCTGGAGAAGCCCATCTCTTGGGACCAGTTCTCGAAGGGCTTCTATGAGAGGTTTTTTTCCTACAACAGCTCAGAAAGAAATGGAGGAGCAGTTCATTATGTTGCAACAATGGAATCGATCGGTGGATGAGTATGCTGCTGAATTCCTGAGACTTAGTCAGTTTGCACCGTATATGGTGGCCGACGAGGAGAAAAGAGATAGCAGATTTCAGCAAGAATTGAGGGTGGATCTGCAGATGTTATTTATACCCCATCAGCTGAAGACATACTCCCAAGTCCTTACTATAGCTCGTGTGTAGAGCAGGGATTGGAAAAGAAGAATAGAAGTAAGCTATAGAACAAGCCAATGAAGCGCCAATTCCAACAAGTGAACAGAGAAAATCCAATCAGATCTATTGGTGCCCCATTAGCCAAGCGACCGTTTTAGCTTCCTCCTTAGCAACTTGTATGTGGATATTGTCAGAAGCCCGGACACAATCAACGCAACTGCCATATGGCTAATGGACTGTATTTGGCTTGCGGATCTGGCAATCACTCAGTGGGTGATTGTCCATTCAAGAAGACATGAAATGCAGCTTCAGCACCACCAGCACTTCCAGCATGAGTGGCACCCCCAGCACTTTCGGCACCATCGATGAGGAGGAATCCAGGGCCTATAGGCAGAGGAACTCCACTTCCTCCCCAGCAACGGACTTTAGGTCAGGCTCAGAGGGGGCCCAGGAATGGAGTAAGCCGCGGGAAAGGCCAGCCCTATAACTTGATCGCCGAGAAAGCTGAGGCATCAGGAGAAGTAGTTGCAGGTAAAGTCTTGGTCCACTCAATTCCCATTTTATCACTCTTTGGCTCTGGTGCATCACATTATTTCATATCCAGTAAATTTACTGCCTTGCATTCTATACCCCTTGCATGTATGAGTGACCAATGGGAAATTATTACGGGAATGGGGTAGTTATTACTAATAGGATTTGCAAAGCATGCACTGTGGAGTTATGTGATAGGAAGTTGGAAGCTAACATGCTCGTACTGGACACTAGAGGGTACGATGTGATTTTAGGCATGAACTGGCTTAGCAAGTATCATGCAGTGATCGACTATCGGAATAAAAAAGTGATCTTTAGAATTCCACACCAACCGGAGTTTCAGTTCATCGGAGAGCGCTAGTCCCTCAGGAAGGAAGATCAACTGAATTGTACCACTACGGAAGATAAGAAGAAGAGGGTATCAGTGTGGAGTGAATTCTTGGATGTATTTGAGAAGATATCAGGACTTCCTCCTGACAGGGTTGTGGAGTTCTTTATTGACATTATTTCAGGAGCGACTCCCATCTCCAAAGCACCGTACCAGATGGCTCCAACAAAATTGGCAATATTAAAGGAACAATTGCAGAAGTATTCGAGTGAAGGTTTAATGAGACCGAGTACTTCGCCTTGGGGAGCACCGGGGTTATTGGTAAACAAGAAAGATGGTGGCAAAAGATTGTTTATCGATTACAGATAATTGAAAAAATCACTATTAAGAACAAGTACCCTTTGCTGAGGATCGATGATCTCTTTGATCAACTTCACGGGCCTAAGTATTCTCAAAGTTAGATCTGCAGTCAGGGTACCATCAATTGAAGGTGAAGAAAAAAGACGTCCAGAATACGGCGTTTAGGACTCGCTATGTGTCATTACGAGTTCTTAGTTATGCCTTTTGGAGTACAACGCCTCAGCAATTTTTATGGACTTGATGAACAAAATCTTTTCACCATATTTGGATAAGTTTGTGTTGGTGTTCATCGATGATATTTTAGTCTATTCCAAGAATGAAGAAGAGCATGCAGAGCATTTGAGGTTGTGCTACAGACGCTCTGACTTGAGCAGCTTCATGCCAAACTTAGTAAATGTTAGTTCTGGCTGGAGAGTATAACATTCTTGGGACATGTTTTTTTTAAGGAAGGAATCTCAATGGAGCCCAACAAGATCTAGGCAATGAAGGATTGGCCAACTCCAAGTCAGCAACAAAGATCAAGAGCTTTATTGAATTAGCCGGATATTAGCGGAGGTTCATGCATGACTTTTTTAAAAGTGCATCACTGTTGACCAAGCTTACCAGAAAGAAAGAGAAGTATATGGACTGAGGAGTGTGCATCTGCATTTGAGGAGTTGAAGAACAAATTGATTACAGCTCCAATCTTGAATACACTCTCAGGAACAGGAGGAATGGTCATATACAGTGATGCATTAGGGAAGGGTCTAGGATGTGTATTAATGCAGCATGGATATGTAGTAGCTTATGCATCCAGGCAATTAAAATCACATGAGAAGGACTACCCAACGCATGATCTAGAGCTGTCAGCTGTGATCTTTCCATTGAAGATATGGAGGCATTACTTACTGGGTGACCGAGTGTTGATTTATACCGATCATAAGAGCTTGAAATACATCTTCGCTAGAAGGAATTGAACATGAGGCAGAGGTGATGGCTTGAGTTGATGGCAGATTATGACATAAATCTACAGTACCATCCTGACAAAGTTAATGTGGTACCTGATGCCCTGAGTAGGAAAACCTGAAACCAACATGGTAGTGCAGCCCACTCAGCAAAAAAAGTTACTCAAGGAGATGAGGTGGTTAAACTTGATGGTGATTTGGAGGGTTAGTGAGTTAGGACAGTTGATGGCATTTCAGATCTAGCCGACATTGATGGAAGAAATCAGAGAAGCACAGAAAGAAGATCCCAGGTTACAAAGTTCAGGGAGCAAGTAGAATCTGAGCTGAGGTCAGATGTCCGCATACATATTGATGGTACACTCTACTTTGGGAATAGAATTTGTGTACCTCAGGAGAGATTCGACAAAAGATCTTAGCCTAGGCTCACGACTCAGCTTACTCTATACACCTAGGAGGAATAAAATTGTATCAGGATCTGAAGCAGCATTTCTAGTAGAATGCGATGAAGAGAGAGATCACACAATATGTGGCGAAATGTTTAGTGTGTCAGCAAGTGAAAGCTGAACACCAGAGACCAGCCGGATTACTTCAGCCTTTGCCAATACCAGAATGGAAGTGGGACCATGTTACAATAGATTTTGTCACCGCACTACCCCGCAGTCCAAAGGGGACAATACAGTATGGGTAGTTTTTGACTGTCTCACTAAATCGGCACACTTCATACCATTCAGAGTGAGACAATCTACAGAACTTCTGGCAGACAAGTACATGAGAGAAATAGTTCGACTGCATGGAGTTCTAACTAGTACCATGTCGGACAGAGACACGAGGTTCAGATCACACTTTTGGGAGAGCCTTCAAGAGAATCTGGGGACCTGTCTGAAGTTTAGCACATCTTATCATCTAGAGACAGACGGGCAGTTTGAACGGACAATACAGATCCCAGAAGACATGTTGAGGGCATGTATGAGAGATTTCAAGGGATCATAGGAAGACCATCTACATCTGGCAGAGTTTTCCTACAATAACAGCTATCAGGCGAGCATCAAGATGGCTCTGTTTGAAGCCCTATATAGCAGGACATGCAGATCACCATTGTGTTGGGATGAAGTTGGTGAGAGATGACATTTGGGACGGGATATAGTAGTACAACCAGTGGACAAGATCAGAATCATCTAAGAGCACCTTCGTGCAGCACATGACAGACAAAAGAGTAGGGCAGATTCAAATAGAAGACCGTTGGAGTTTAAGGTAGGGGAACATGTATTTTTGAGGATATCTCCGACCAAGAGAGTGATCAGATTTAGTGCACGTGGGAAGCTGAGTCCGAGGTATATAGGCCCGTTTGAGATTTTAGAATGAGTAGGAGAAGTGGCCTATAGATTAGCGTTGCCGCCATCACTAGAAGAAGCGCATAATGTGTTCCGCATGTCACAACTGAAAAAAAAATATCAAGGACGAGAGCCATGTATTGGATGATTTGGAATTGGAGTTGCAGCCAAATTTGTCATATGCTGAGCAACCGGTGGCTGTAATGGATAGAATGTTAAGACCCTGAAGAATCGGACCATCCCGTTGGTTCTAGTTTCATGGAACAGGCATAGTCCGGGAGAAGCAACTTAGGAACGAGAAGATGTCATCCATGATTGTTATACGCATCTATTCGAGCCTTGAGTAGTAACTTTGCACCTGACCTCCACCTCTTATCTTGTCAACCCTTTATTTTCATGTTCATCTCCTTCCTTATCGAAATTTTGAGGACGAAATTTTTGTTAGGTGGGTAGATTGTAGCACCCCGTTCCCGGGATACGTACACAAATACGTGTCCCGATTTTTTTCGACCTTATTGTTTCAATTTTCTTCCGATATTTGTTTTTAGTTTGTGATTTCTTATATTATTTGGTATCAGATCTGGATTCTCAGACTAGAGTCAGCCTTGATCTGGACCGGGAACCCGATATCAGCGTACTGCTTGATTTGACCTTTCTATTAGTCCAATTTGACCGATTTTAGTTTCAAACATTATTTTCTAATATTTTAGATTTTTTATAATTTTTTGAAAATTTTCAGAATTATTCTGCAAAATCTTCAAATCGGTGTTGATCAGTATCGCTGACCGATTCTAAGATTTTTAGTTTTTAAATGGAGTTGAATTTTTAGAAACAACTTTCATAATACTTTTTAGAGTCTCATTTTCTATGTAAATACATTTTTTAAGATTTTTCTGAATTTATCAAAATTTGACCGTTTTGATGTCGACCGATATCACCGGAAGATTTCAAGATTTTTAATTTGAAAATCAGATTGAATTTCTTACATTCGATATTACCAAGTATCTTTTAATAATATTTTCTATTTTTGAGAATTTTTTTGGAGCGTTTCTAAAACAGTCAATTTTTCCCGATTTAAATAATAATATTATTTTCCAATTATTTTCTTTTCTTACTTTTTCCTTCTCTCCTCCTTTACTTAATTCTCCTATTTTATTCTACTTATTTATTATTTAAATATATATATTTTTTACCTATTTTATCACTTTCCTTTTTTTTCCCATCTTTTTCTTCTTTTCTTTCTTTTCTTTTTCTTTTTCTTTTCCCTTTTCTCTTTCTTCCTTTCTTCCCCATACCTGCTCCCTGGCAACCCCATCCCCTACCAACTAGAGCAACGACAGCAGTACCATTCCCCCATCCTCCTCCCTCTCCCTCTCTTTCTCTTTTCTTTCCTTTTTGCCTTTCTTTCCTCCTCATTTCTCTATCTTTTTCTTCATCTCTCCACCAACACCAACTCTTCCTCCCCTTGACCGTCGCCTCCACCACCACCACCCACAGCGCTGCCCCTCTTCCAAGCCTATCTCTTCTCTTTCCCACTTTCCTTCTCTTCAAATTTCACTCCATCTTCTCCAATTTCCCTAATAACCCATCACCATTACCTTCCTTCTTCTCCAAAATTCACCATCAAATCCCTCAATTTCTCCACTCCCATCACCCAAACACCATCTTCACCTCCTCCTCCAACTCCCTACACCACACACAACTCCATCAAGCAACACTACCATCTTCAACCAACATCACCACCTTCAACCAACAACATCAACAATAATACCAACTACAACCCAACACTCAAACCCACCTCCTCTTCCTCCCCTAGGCCCAGGTCACGCTGCCCCCCGGTCGCCGGTGGCGGCCAGAGCCGCCGGCCACCACCACCCCTCCCCTTCTCTTTTCTTTTCTTCTTCCTTTCTTCTTTCTTTCTTTCTTTCTTTTCCTTCTTTCCTCTTTTACCCCTCTTTCTTTTATTCCCTATCTACCCTCTCCTTCATTCCCTAATTACCCCTCTCCTAAACAAGCACAACTCCCCCTTTCTCTCTCTTTCCTACAACTCTCTCTCTTTCTCTTAGCCTCCTTCTCTCTCTAACTAATTCTTCTCTCTCTAATATATATATATTATATATATATATATATATATATATATATATATATATATATATATATATATATATATATTGAAATCACCTAGAGGGGAGGTGAATAGGTGATAATGCCAATCTAATAAACTAAATGCAAAATTTAATAACTAATTGCAATTACAACTAACAAAGATGCACACACAACCAAGCCAAGCATATAAATATGAATGATCAATATAAAATGATGCAAGGCACAATATTATATATATATATATATATATATATTATATATATATATATATATATATATATATATATATATATATATATATATATATATATATATATATATATATATATATATATATATATATATATATAGAGTAAGAGTTAATGGATCAAGCGCAAACAACAAGATTTGTTTTGAGGTTCGAGCACCCAGCTCTACATTCCCGCCTTCACCCAGAAGGATTTCGAATCCACTAGCTTGTCCACAAAGGACTCCCACACAGGGAACCTCCACCGAGGATTTGGGGCAATACAATAACTAGGAGTACCCAACTGCTCTCTTTACAACCACAACCTCTCACTAGAGGCAAAGCACCAAGCCAACAAACAATCACCTCACAACTTGAGGGATAAGCACAAGCTACACAAGGATCACCTCACAACTTGAGGGATGCAACCCACTTGCACAACCTCCTCAACACTATGAGGGAAAGGCACAAACCAAGCAAAATAGGGTTTACAACTTGGTGATCAAAAGATCACAAACCAATCTCTTTTTCCCACAAACACAAAGACCCCATAGATAGGATAGAATGTAGCTCAAGTGTGAAAAACAAAGTGTTTAAAACAAAGAAAATCACTTGGGAAATCTCCACAAAGATATAGAATGATTAGACCAAAACAAATTTTCAAAAGACTATTTTTCTTTGAAATAATGAAACACTTTTAAAACAATAAAGATTGATCTTTTTGGCACAAAGAAACTCTTTTCAAAACTTGTTTAAACACTGGAGAAAGCTCAGAAATTTAGCCCAAAAATTCTTAGTGAAAACTGGTCACAAATGGGTTTATATAGCCCTTATAAAAATATAGCCGTTGGCAGGTAAAAATGTCTGAAATGGCCTACCGGTCGACCGTCTGGTCGACCGGCCAACGGTCGATTTTTGACCGTTGGCAGCTACCGGTCGACCGCCCGGTCGACCGGCCCCAGAACCAGAGAGCAACAGCTCTCTGGCCGGTCGACCGCCCGTCGACCGGGAGCAACCCAAGAGTGGGTTGCTCTCAGTCGGTCGACCGGCTTAATGGGCAGCCAGCATGCACGTTCTTGTGCACATAGGTCGACTGCTACGGTCGACCGGCTCCTGGTCCGGTCGACCGTGCGGTCGACTGACAGAGCCTGGCAGAGGCAATTCTGGGACAGAAAAACTTGTTCTTTTTAATTCTAAAAATCTCATAAAATCTCTAAAAATACACAAAAATAGTTTTATCATTTTACATTGATAAACAAACTTGTGTGAAAAATTTCATCACAAATTTTAAACAATTTGAACCATTTTTGTGTTATAGAAATTTTGCCATAAATCAAAAACTGTATTTTCTAAACTTGAATTTTTGAATTGAAAATACATTTTGTCCAAAACTCATCCAAATACAAAACATGATATTTAAACACTTTGAAGCAAGTTGCATATGGACATAAGTCCAATATACATGAACATATATATATCCATGTTTTTGACTTTAATTCCAAAAATGCGTTTTGTTAAAAACACAAAACCTAAATACATGAATAGGCATATCAAAATAAGTTTGTCTAAGTAGTTGAAGCATACATGTATATATAGAACAAATCTAATATACATTAAACCATATAAACTTGTTTTGAATTTATCTATTCATGAAAACTAAGATCGGTTAAACCAAAAACCGAAAACTAATATTCAAAACATGAAACGTGTGTGTTGTGAACTTGAGCATATCATACTACTCTAATCTTTACAAATGGATCTAAACAAACTCTAAACTATGGTAGCGATGTCTTCTTGTAGAGCGCCGTCTCCAAGCCGACTCGACCCAAAATTCCGTGATCCACCAGTGCTATATATGATCTTGATGCTCGGGCTCTTGAATCACCATGTGAAAGCTTCCAAAAACATCTTGTTGAAGCTAATCACCAACTAATATCTTGGTTAATGATCTGAAACTAATATCACAAGATTATTAGTACACATAACTACATGAGTTAATCATCATCAAAACTAGAGTGAAAACCCGGGGATTGTAACCTTTGGGCCAACATATATTTATGGATTGGTATCATGCACGTACGTGCTCACAGATTTCCCGAATTCTAGCTCGGTGTTGCGTTCCGGTTTAGGCGAGTGCTTTGTTATCATCAATTATGTTTAGTGATTGCTGCTCTAGCGTTTATTGCATGATATATTGATATGCGAATGTCTTGTTACCACTGTTATATGCCTAATAATTGCTATTCTGACTTTTAATGCATGACGCTGTTGGCCCAATGGCCTTCCACTCTAGTTTTGATGATGATCAACACTCATGTAGTTATGTTTACTAATATTCTTGTGTTTCTAAGTTTCAGATCATTAACAGGATATTAGTTGGTGATTACTTCAACAAGATGATTAGAAGCTATTCATGATGATTCCGGTGCCAAAGCTTAAAGATCATACCTTTGCACTTGGAGAATCACGGAGTTTTGGAGCAAGTCTACTTGAAGATGATGATCGTCAAGAGACTTAGGTATCCTAGTTTAGATAGAGTTTTTTAGATCCATTGTAAAGCTTAGTTTAGTTGATATGCTCAAGTGAACACAAAACACACACATTTTATGATTTGATATTTGTTTTTTTTTTTTTATGAATAGTTGATCAAAACAAGTTTACATATGGTATATGTATAGTAGATGTTTTCTATTTATACATACATGCTTTAACTTGGTAAACAAACTTATTTTGATATCCCTATTCATGTTTTGGAAAAATCAAGTTGATAAAAATACAAGTTTTTGTTTTTGATAAAATTTGCAAGACACAAAAATAATTGATATGTTGATATATTGTCTTGAAATTTTTATCACAGGTGTATGTTTTAATATAAAATGATAAACAAATTTTGTGAATTTTTTTAGAAGTGTTAAAAGATTTTTAGAAAATATTTTACACTGTTTTTCTGACCCTGCACTGTGCCTGCCAGGCCAGTTCGGTCGACCGGACCGGTCGACCGCACCAAGTGGCCGGTCGACCGGGTCGGTCGACCGATGTGCACAATCGTGCACGCTGGCGACACATGTAGTCGGTCGACCGGACCGTCGACCGAGTTGAGAGCTCTGCTCTCGGGAATTTTCGTCGACCGGATCGGTCGACCGCTGCTGCCCCAACGGTCACATTTTTGACCGTTGGCGGTCGACCGGGCCGGTCGACCGGCAGTTGGTCAGACTGCCACATCAGCCTAACGGCTAGTTTTTCCTAGGGGCTATATAAACCCCATCTCTTTGGGGATTTTGGCCAAGTTTTTCAAAAGAAAAATACCAGTTTTCTAAAGTGATTAAAAGAGTTTTAAAGAGTTTTAAGTGCTAACAAGATTTATTCTTTGTGTTTTTGGGTTTTGGAAAAATCAAAGAAATTGGAATTTGGGATTTTTGTTTTGGCTTTCATTCTTTATCTTTTACAAGAAATTTCCCAAGTGTTTTCTTTGAGTTCTTGTTTTCCAAAACACATTGTTTCCACACTTGAGCCATATCTTCTATCCTAAACTATTAGGATCTTGTTTTGTGAAAAAAGAGAAAAAAGGAAGTGTTTGAGGTTGTTGTTGTAAACCTCTTGTGTTGTAACCCTCCTTTATTTGTTGTATCCCTCTTCGGTAGAGGTTGATCGGAGTGGTATTGGGTTTGCTCCCTCTTCGGTAGAAGTGGAGTTTGGTTGTGAGCCTCTTCGGTAGAGGTGTGTGGATTGGTTGTTGTATTGGCTACGGGCCTTACCCCTCGGTTGTGAGGTGGTTGTTTGAGAGAGGAGTTTGGTACTCCTAGAGTTGTAAGAAATCCTCTTCGGTAGAGGTTCCCTCGTGGGAGTTGAGATAGTGGAAATCCTACACGGTGGTGTAGGCGGGGATGTAGAGCAAGGTGCTCGAACCTCGAAACAAATCTTGGTGTTTGCGTATTGATCCATTGTCTCTCTAACTCTCTCTTATAATTGTGCAAAGCATCATACTCATCATCATATCATACTTGCTTGTGTTGAGCATTGATTCATTCATATCATATATTGCTTGTGTTGTGTCTTGCATTTCTTATTGTCATATCTATTATATGCTTGGCTTGATTGTGTGTATTTCATATTGCTTGGATTGCTTGTGTGTGTGTGCCTAACTTATACTCATCCAACAAGAGCTTCACATAGCACCTCAACCCATTTCAAGGGGAATCAAGGGAGTTAGTCCAGAGCCTCGCAAGGGGAATTCGGCTACACTTGTTGTATTGTATTAGTTTGTGCATAATTTGCATTAGCTTCCGCATTTAGCGCACTTAGTTTGCATTTAGTTTCTTAGATTAGCACTTACACCTATTCACCCCCCCTCTAGGTGTTTTTCAGACGCATCGTTATGCGAGTTGACATATGATATTGTGGCTCTATATTCAACTTACCTGACACCGACATATTAAGTACTTGGTATTGATACACTTAACCAGATACCGTGACTCCTGATCGGATACTATTGCACCTGACACCTGTATTACAATGTCTATTCATGATTACCACTTTTATGGGGACTTGACTTGATAATTTTACTGCTACCATCTGCTACTCCTGAACCCCTGTATACTTGAACCCCTAAAACAGGGAGACTCCTGATATTATACTCTTAATATTATATACCTGTTGATCCCCGTATTGGATAACCATGTATATTGGATTACTGTGAACACCCTGTGGACATTATCACTGGACAATTTGTAATAATTGAACAACTTACATCGGGATGGGGAAAACTGATGGGTACCGATATAGCTTCCATGTTTATGGTGGTCATACAAATGTTGTTCAACTAATACCTGGGAATCTACCTGGATGCCACCAGGTGTTTCCATGGAGTGTACTGGCACCCCTACTCTGCCTCCTGCCGGATGTGCCGTAATTCCTTGGGTATGTTCTGTTGGCCCAGAGGCCCATCACTCTAATTTTGATGATGATTAACTCATGTAGTTATAGTACTAATGATCTTGTGTTTATTTAGTCTCAGATATTTGATCAAGATCTTAGTAGGTGTTTAGCTTCAATAAAGGATTTAAAGTCAAGTTTTGAAGATAACACGTATTGATTCAAGATCTCGCGCATCAAGATCGCATCAAGTACTCAAGAGGAATCTAACTCATTGGATCTAGGTTTGAACCAAGTCAAGAAGGAGAAGAAGATTTTTAAAAGAAGATTTTCAGAATACTTGTGTCATGGTTGTAAGTGTCAAGATTTATTTTTAGATAAAATGTAAAGAATAGATTAGTTGGTGGATTGCTCAAGTTCATATACACACACAAACACAAAATTTATATGTGTTTTCATAAGAGAGTTTTTGTTTTAGAAAATACCGGTTTGATTTTTAAGCTTCAAAATATACTTGTGTTTTATCAAAACTTATTTTAGAGCTTATTATCAAAAACATAGATATTTCATCATATATGTATAGTGGATCATATCCATACACACTAAGCTTCAAAAGTATTTAAATATCTTGTTTTTGTATTTTGAGAAGTTTTGAAAAAATCGATTTTGAAAAATACAGATTTTTGTTTAAGCCAAAATTTCTATATTACAAAAATAGTTCAAAATGTTTGTAATATGTTTTGATTTTTAATCAAACATGTTTGTATATCAAAGTATATCAATGAACTTATTTTTGTAAAATTTATGAGAATTTATGAAATTTTATTAAAGGTTAAAAGACCAAGTTTTAATCCCTTTACATTTGCTGACCAAGCTGTTTGGCGGTTGACCGACCGGTCGACCGAGCCAGAGGTCGGTCGACCGGGCGGTCGACTGATGTGCACAAACGTGCACAACCAAGGGCCGGTCGACCGCACGGTCGACCGCCAGAGGGCTTCTGCTATCTGTAAATAGCCCCGGTCGATCAGGCGGTCGACCGATAGGTCAAGGCCCAGTTTTCGGTCGACCGTCCGGTCGACCGCTTTTCCCAACGGTCAGAAATTCGACTGTTGGCGATCGACCGGCGGTCGACCGACAGCAGGGTTTCCTGCTGAGTTGGACCCCAACGTTTATATTTTTGAGGCCTATAAATTGGGGCTATTTTGGGCTGTTTTAGATAAGATTTGAAGTGGGTTTTCAAGCTAGTTTTTCCTACCTCTCTAGTGTTTATCTCCACTTGTTTTAGAGCTAATACTTTCATATCAAAATGAGAGTTTTCAAGAGTAGTTTCAAAAGTGATTTCTTGAGTTTTTTACCACAAAATCCATCCTAGTTTTTCTCATACAACTTGAGCTTTCCATTGCCATATCTATCCTATAGGAGATGTTGTGAGAGTGTTTTTACGTGATCAAAGTGTTAAGATCACCGAAGTGTTTCATCTTGTATTTGAGGAGGCGAACTTGCGGGTTCGTGGTGTTTTGAGTTCTTGTGGGAGCTCGGTGTAGTGGTGCGGCCTCAGCAAGCTAGTGTGCTTGCGTGTGTTGTTCTTACGGGAACAAGAGAGGGACTAGTGAGTCCAAGGAGTTCTAATGTGAACTCGATGTAGGTGTTGCGGCACCGAGTGATCCGATGGATCATTTTAATGAAAATTCTTCATAGTGCTGAAGGCGGGGACGTAGAGCAAGGTGCTCGAACCTCAAAATAAATCTCCCGTGTTTGCAATTGCTCTCTCTATCTCTCACTTGTGTTTATATCTTGCAGGCTTACTTTGCTTATCTATTTATATGCTTGATATATCTTGTGCTTAAATTGATATATGCTTGGGATTGTTTGCTTACACTTGTATTCAACCAAGAGAGCCATAGCGGTACCTCAACTCTTGTCTAGAGGAATCTTGAGGAGATAGTCCAGAACCCTTCACCGAAATTCAGCTACACTCTTGTGTTATACTTGGTGTGTTTAGTTTAATAGTTTTTAGTTTGCATAAATAGTTTTAATTTCGCATTAATTCTCCATTAGATTAGCTAGTCACCTATTCACCCCCCTCTAGGCGATTTTATGTTCTTTTGGAGATCGGTGACATCCTATTCCTGTTCGGGCGTACACTAAGTCCTACGCGCATATAGTAAGATTCAGTACCTAGCGGTACATTCCGGCTTAGTACCGGATACTCCTAAATCGTTGTCCCGGGCATGCACGGGACCCATTCTAAGCATGGTTCGTCGATTTCTATCAATTTTCAATAACCATCTCGTTCGACTTGTATCCGAAGGTATATGGTATGGGACATATACCGAAACATACATATTGAACGAGTCTTGATAATTGACTTCATGTCACATGAATTTTAATGTCGTTTTCATATTTTACTATTTATTGTAGTTATTCCATGCTTGCTGATTTGAGTACATGACACTTGATCCGGTACACTTGCTATTGCTTTTCTTGCCACTTGGTTTCTTCTTGCACTCGCTGGGTTGCTTTCTGACAACTCTGTACTTGCATGTTCAGATCTTATAGCTTGGACTGAGGTAGACCCTTCAGCTGAGGACCATGCCTTCTTCGAGGAGCAGGCGGATCAGTCGTAGCTTCCTCTCGTCTTGTCCTGCTCACGAGATTCTCTTTTTCAGCTCGTGAGTTCTTGTCTTTTGTACCTTGTATAGTCTACTTTTGCGCTTCCTGGTGATGTAATATTATGTCACAGTCTGTGATGACTGAGTACTTGTACTTTTATGTTGGAATGTATATTATCACGTATTTTCATACTCTGACTCCTGTATTGTACTGATGCTTAGCGTACATGCGTGATGGTACTATCGCTATGAGTATGTACTTCGCAGTAGTGTCTCCGTATCCGTAGGATCGAGGCGCTACAGGTTGTTTCTTCTTTCAAAGCCAATATTCAGATCTAATGTGCCCCTTCTTGTGACAATAGTTGCATGTAAAATTCTTGCGTTTTGAGTTACCCGTAAAACTTCCATTAATACTCTTCTCTCTTGAATAATGAACTTGCCCGGAATCATCATGATGAGACTTATCCGTCAACTGGGTGTCAATTTTGTCATTGATGAGCAGATCCTCCTTGACCTTATTGACCTTGATTGTTGACTTGCCTCCATAGATAATAGCTTCCCTCAAGCTCTTATATGAAGAAGTTAAAGAGCACAGTAATACAAGTACTTGATCCTCATTTTCTTAACCTCTATCTTATCTATATCATTGATAATAGAGGGAAATTTTGTAATGTGAGAGTTGATAGGTATACCTTCATGCATGCGGAGAAAAAAGAGACACTGCTTTAGAATTAACCGATTCGCCAACGACTTCTTCAGATAGTGGTCTTGAAGTCGCTCCCACAATGAGGATGCTGTTTTCTCCGTAGAAAACTTATCCAACACTTCGTCCGTCAAGCAAAGCTGAATAGCCGTCAAGGCTTTCTCATCCACTCCTGCCAAGTTTCTTCTTTCATGTCTTGAGGCTTTTTCTCCCTCCCGAGTAGTGCTTTTTTCAACCTGCTCTGGATAAGGATGACATTCATCCTAATCTGCTACCTGATGAAATTGATGGCGTCATCGAACTTTTGAATATCGAACTTGATCGTAGACATCTTCAAGTTGACCTTACTTTGAAACTAATTGTTGTGAATTCGAGGGAACACCCCCACAACTGGGTCGACTGGGGCGGCGCAGCGGTAACAAATCACAGGATCTACTAAGGCAACGTGAAGAAGAGAAGAAGAAGATATTCCAAAGTAGATAGAAAACCAACAAACAATATAACGTGGTTTCATCGATCAAACAAATCGTGTGTACATCCATGGGAGAAGGGGGAGAAACTTTATTAAAACTTTGGGGAGTACCATAAGAATTACTTACACCTCACGCTGAGAAGATTACAAGCCCTTCATGGTCGACAGGAACAACGATCCCTTGTGGGTAAGCTTCCCCCACGAATCTCTCACCTAGATGAATTACACACTTAAGAATTACAAATTCATTGAGATTCTCTTGAAATACATTGAAGGCCACCTAAGGAGTTATTATAGACCATAAAACTCTTCTAGCTCTAAACAAACTCTATCAATCAGAATAAAAGAAACTTGAATACAATTCGGGCTCAAACAGATTCAGAAAAAGAAACTACCATATTCGACATTAATCAACATTCACGATGTATTCACGTCATAATCCTAACACACTGAAAGTGAGAGAAAATACACAGGGAAAGAGTAGTATTTACTAGAATTACTAATTAGACACTCATAAACGATACAACTCTATCTATATTTTTTTGTATTTTTTTGTTTATTTTCTCTTTCTCTTTCTTAGTAAGCAAAAAATAAAAATAGATCTTTTCCTTTTTCTCCCTCTCATTTTCTTGTTTTCAATGAAACTTTATCCACCGTACAGAACTATCATGAATTGCAAGAGATTAATTCTTTCATCAAATTCTTATACTTTGACCAATGTGAACTTCATTTGTCAGAATTGAATTGAAATTGACTTTGAAATTTTTTTTTCTTTCATTTTTTTAATAAATTCTTATAATAATCAAAATCGGCTGAAGAGAGATTTTTTTCCGTGACTCATATAGAAACTTTGCTCGTTCGTTCGCGTATCAATTTGTCTATCCGTCTTCATCTGCACGTGAGAGAGAACAACGTCGATCTCTCCTTTTGTTCTCTCTCAGCTTCTTTTCTTTCTTCCTGTTTCTTTCTCTCTTTCCTCTGTCTTTTCTATCGGTGGTTTCTCTACGACAGCGATGATATATTAATTAACATCTCAAAGTCTCTTTTTTTTCTTTTTCGCTTTCTTTCTTTAATTCGTTTTTTTAACAAAAGGCCATTAAAAGCCTTTTGGCCCCCATTTGGATCATTTTAGGTTCCGTTCCTCCGTCTGAAGGCTTCCGTTGCCGCTCAAAAATCTTCCTTTTTCAAGAAATCTAAGCTCTGATTCTTTGAATCCGCGGCGAAGCGAGGCGCTCTAGCTCTTCTCGTCTCTTTCCCTCGGCGGGCGACCCCCAATTCGCTGTAAGTTCTCCTGACTCTTCTTTCTCCGAGAGCGGGTTCTTGCTGTTCGTGGGGTTTTCGCCAGATTTCGTCGAGGGAATTAGGGAATTGCGTGCTTATTTTTGATTGGAACGGAATTTCTCTGTTTCTTGATTGCTTTGACGGTCTTTATGATGATCAGATTGCTAATTCTTTTGGAAATGCTTTGTTTTTTTTTTGGGTTCTTGATCTCTATATTTAAAATTAAAGATAGAAAGCTAAAGGAAGTGAGGAACGGGAAGATTGTAATTCGTGCTGCTTTTCTGAAAGGTCTTGTTTTGGATTTGAAACATTCATATCTTGGGTCTTTGAATCATGATGACTACTTTTTTTTTGAGGAAATTAGGGAGGATAGATGAAGTTTGGTCTGTATTGCAAATTTTATAAGGCTATGACATGAGTTTTATGGCTCTGATTCAATAATTAAGTTTCTCATCCAGAAAAAACGCAGAAGCATTGAACAGTGATGGAATCATTGTTACTAGTCTTCTTTCTTTTTGGAAACGGCAGATGGTAACAAAGATACGCAATTCATTCTCATCTCTTTCTTCCATGATCTTTTCACCCTTCTCGGATTCTAGAGTAACAACTATTTATTTAATTTCATTAACCTCATGACACAATCCTGAGTCCTGCTTCTAGGAATAACAACTTGCTAAATCAAATTGACAAGACTTACATGTTCTATGTGGCCATTATTCTTGAACGTCTTGCTTAGACTTTCCAACGGCTCAATTTGATGTTTTAGAAGTCCCTTCAAATTCTAATAAGATAACAAAACATCCACGACCAACATAAAGCTTGAAATTTATAAATAGGCTGATCGTAAAACTTTTAAAATTACTTTCCATGCTAACATCCCTTACAAAATCATATAGTAAAGCTAACACTTGCCCTTCCAGTCCTTAGACCTGCCCACTCGGGCCTCTCCACTGTAGGAGCTGTGCCTGTGCCCCACCTCTGTTGGGGACTTTCATTGTTGCTATGGCTAAACTTCACGTGCTTGTCCTTGTTGTATCTGACGCAGACAGTGAAGCGAATATGCTGGCTAGATCTCGTCTCATTCTAGCATCATGAACCCTGAAGAATGCCTTCAGATAGGGAATAATACTTGAATCCACGAGCAAAGAGTAACCAACTCGAATCCACGAGCAAATAAAAGGAGAAAACTCAAAGTTTATTAAATCAAAATTCAATGAACAAAATTACAAAAATACAATAGCCTTAAATAGGCTTAAAAAATAAAAAAATCTAACCTATCTAGGAAACTAGAAATAAATAAAAGAAAACGAAACAGATTGGAATTCATAACGGACCCAAAAACCAAAAAACATCTGATACGCGATTTACGGTCATCCGTTTAGTCAAACTTACGCATTGCCGGTCGACCGGCTAAGAGACTCAGCTCTCTGGTTGCTTTTTTTGCTTTCTGCCGGCGGCTTCAATTCGTTTGCTCGGTCGAGCTAGAACTGTATGTGGCATGTTGTTGAACCTTGATCTCCTCCTGCTACTGCTTTGGCTTCCTACATCAGTCCCTTCCTCTTCAAAAGAATTTGTCGTCAAGTTCTGATCAATCAAACCATTAACGATGTAGTCTTTGGTAAACTCTACCTGAGGGAAAGTGTTACCTCAAAATCTTAATTTGCCTTGATTGCATATTGATATGAGTTTAGGCTCATTTTCTTTTGTATTCTTTGGAAAAGGTGGAGCTGGTTTTATGGTAACTCTTTTGCCCTTCTAAAACATATAGATGTTCTCCCTACCCTTGTGGATTGCATCAACATCATATCGCGATAGTCTCCCCAAAAGAACATGACACTTTGAGGGGCCTTTCTTGACCAACCAAGGGTGTCAGGAAGAGGGTGTGGTTTCGTCTGTAGCTTCAAACGTTCTATAAGTGCTCTAGACACAATGTTTTCATAGCTTTCGTTGTCAATTATGAGGTTGCACACCTTGTTGAGGACCGAGCACTTTAAGTAAAAGATTTGATGTCGCTGTGTATTGTCAGGGACCTTCTGATTGCATAGCAATTTCTGGACAATATAAGCTACCGGGCCTCCTTGCTTTTCGGAAGTCTGATTCATCTAGATCCTCAATCTCAACCTCTTCTTCCCCATCATTTTTATAATCCGCCAAATTGACGTGTTTCCTCTTACGACATTCATTGGACTTATGTCCAGGTTCTCCACACCTATAGCACTTGCCAACTCTGGGTTTAATATAGGGATTTTCTTTGCTCTTTGCAGTAGTGGCGGTTGATGTTGTTGGTGCGGATGCAAGGACATTGGTCGACTGATGATCAACCGTTGTGGAAGCCGGTTGAACTCCTGCTCCACTTGTTGACTCTTCAATTGGTGTTGGACACCTAAAAAGTGGAGCCCTATTATGTAATCTTTCGACTTTCAAGGCTTTGTTGTGGGCCTCATCAACAAAGAATACATCGTGAATGATCACTCATTTTTGAATATGGTACTTTAAACCACTGATGTACTTCGCCGCTTGTTGTTCCTCTGTCATGGATAGATCACAACGGGATGATAGCCGATAGAACCCCTCTGTGGATGGCGCGACAGTCATTGCCCCTTGTTGGTAATGCTCAAATTGATTGTACAGAATTTTTTGACAAGTCGGGTGGAATGAATTTATCTTGAAGTAGTTGCTTAATGCGCCTCTACGTCATCACGGGTGGTTTGCCTTGACGTCTCTTTGTGATTTGTAATTGATCCCACCAGGCGGTTGCTCCTCCCTTGAGCTTGTATGCCACGAACTTGACATGCTTCTCCTCGGAGACTAAGCCATGGCGAAGAACTTCTCCACTTCATAGACCCAGTTCCACAAAGATTTGATATCAAGGTTCCCACTAACTCGATCTTCATCCTATATTCATTAGGATTTGAGTAGCCTCTTCTTCTATCATGATTAGGAAAAAATTCTCCCATATTAGGATTAGGATTGGCCATCTGCCTATGGCTTTGCCCATAAGCTATCCCTCCCTCGTAAGCTTCATCTTTGAAGTCACCTTCTTGATAGAAGAAGTTGTTCAATTCTTCCTCTTCGGAAAAATTTTCATATTGAAAATTCCGTAGGGAACGTCTTGGTGGTGGTGGTTGTTGTGGAGGTTGTTGTGGTGGAAGTTGAGTTGATTGATGATCATATCCTCTTCATTACGTACCATAGCTTAGACTTCGATCATTAATCTCGAGAGATAACTTCTTGATCTCTTGGACCATAAGATTCAAGGTAAATTTTATAGTGCAAATGTCACCTTCAACAATGCCCATCTTTGTGGAAAGGCGTTGCGAACCATCATCTTCTCTTGCCATTGTAGGAAAGCTGTCGAAGCTCTGATACCGCTTGACGTAGATAAGGAAGTGAAGATGCCAGTTAGATCTCGTTCTAACACCAATAAATCCTGAGGAATGCCTTCAGGCAGGGAATAATACTCGAATTCACGAGCAAAAAGTAACCAGCTCGAATCCACGAGCAAATATAAGGAGAAAACTCAAAAATTATTAAATTAAAATTCAATGAATAAAATTACAAAGATACAACAATCTTAACTAAGTTTAAAAAGTAGAAGTCTAACTTAACTAGGAAACTAAAAATAAACAAAAGAAAACGAAACAAATAGGAATCCAAATGGACCCGAAAATCAAATCCTAAATAGAATCTCAAACAACTGATACACGACTGGGTCGACCACTTAGTCAAACTTACGCATTGTCGATCGACCGGGCAGTTGACTAGCTAAAAGCCTAAGAGACTCAACTCTATGGTCGCTTTTCCGCTTTTTGTCTGGTCGACCAGCGGCTTCAATTCGTTTGATCAATCGATCGGGCGGTCAACCGAGAACTGTGTCTGCCCTGTTGTTGAACTTTGATCTCCTGCTGCTGCTGCCTTGGCTACATTGGTATCCGACATTGGTGACCAGCACCATTATCAACCATCCTCGCATCGTGATAGAGAGTTCACTTATCATTGTTGACACCAAGCTTCGGAATCCAAATCTAAATTACCAGCATTGTAAATTATTTAAAAAATCAAATGGCACACATTTGGTTCTAAATTCCAAACGTTGATTTTCTTTGGTACTATCATCTCTTGAGTGTTTTGAGTCAGTCGTTTGTTAACCTTTACTATTGGAAGAAGAGTATAAGAAAAACCGAAAATATGATTATATGAAAGTCAGACGTTCAGATTTTTTCAGATATTGCTCACCTAAACACTAACCATGCTGGTACAATTGACAAACAGTACCCAAATAGGAAAGGCTCCATTTTACATTTTCTTGATTTGACTTCAATCACATAATTATCTTGTAAAGTGATGCTGTCCAGTCCTGATATCCATTCTGCATATTACCCTCCCAGAAAGACATGATTTTGTTATTCAATTGACTCTAAGAAAACATTATAGCTATTAAATTGATTTTGGTCCAAAATAATGCCGAACAAATGCTTAGGTCAATTGCTTCTGTTGCAGATGACCCCTCCATGTGTCCATCTTGACCCAACTTTTTTTTATTCCCAATTATTGAATCTCCATGATCTGTGTTCGGCTGACAAATGAAGACATGCTGGCAGGCATTGCAGAACTTATGTTTAGGGAGAGATGAAAGATCAAATTTGGTAGCTAGCATGTGGAAGTGGATCTAGAACACTGAAGTCAATTAACAGTGTATCTGGAGTAGTGACTGTAGGAACATAGCCATCAAATTCCTTATAAAATTAATTGATGGCAATAGTCTGTGTATATCCTGCTATTGCTGTATGAGCTGGGAAAGGGCTTCATTGAGTTCAGCTCGAAGTTGGCTTCATTGAGTTCAGCTCGTAGTTGACATTCAAGAATGTAGCTTCACTTGAATTAGGTACTGAAGGGTTTGGGCATAAGTGGATATGAATAGCAATGGACAAGGTAGTCAACATGATCTTGTTGCTTGTATTTTTGTAGTGTCCATGCCAAGTACTTAATGAAATTCGGGGAGGGAGTTGTGAATCTATCTCCTTCTTTTGGTATCTCTTTCTTCCATCTTCATAGAACTTTTAAGAATTTATTCTAGGGTGGGTTCAAACAATTAGAGAAAAGTCTATTGTTTAAAGAGATAAGAGTAAAAATGATAAAAGAAAAAACTTTGACACCAAATGATAAAGATACAGGTTCCCAATTGAGCATAGCTCAAGCCGCAAGAACACTTCCTTCCCACACGGAAGGTTGTGGGTTCAAATCTTCTGATTCATGATAGCCTAATTTGTAGGGCGACCAAGGAGGTATATCACACACAAGAGTTTGACTTCGCGATGTGCGGAGATCGGCTGGCTTGACTAACATTGCATGAAGAATGTGTATGGAGGCTGCTAGGAGTTCGTGAAGGATGACTTGTGATTCGTGTGTGTACAATAGACAACACGTTCCATTCTCCCTCTATGGGAGCTTCTTTTCCCGCTGTGGTGGGGGTTCCATTCCCTAACTGTGGGGAAAGCCTTCATGCGTAGTTTGAGATTTCAAAATCGGAATCGATATGAGTTGGCATTTTTTGGTATTTGAATCGGCAATTTCATCTCAGTGATATCATTTGTGGTAAAAAAGAAGAAGAAAACATGATAAAAATATTTAAGAGTTGTTCAAATAATTACTAATATATTGACATTTTTGGAAATAATTGATTCAATTCTAATCACATTTTCTAAAATACAGTTTTTAGTTATTTCCTTTTGGATTGTAGAGTAGCCTCTGCTAATTTTATGATTATTGTTAAAGAAGAAATTTCATGATTGTTGTTAAAGAAGTAGTAAATCTAAAGCATACTTTTATTGAAAAGAACTACTTCATGTTTACTATGAGCAATTTCAATCCCAAGAAAGTATCGAAGCCTGCCAATATCTTTGGTCACAAATTGAGCCTTAAGGTACTCTTTAGCCTTCTCAATGCTATCAATATCATTTCTAGTCAGCAGAATGTTATCAATATAAAAAACAAGAATCATAGAGCCAGAAGACTCCTATGAATGATTAGCACTTCTGAATGATATGATTGAACTTTATCAAATCAGGCTCCCGGACTTTGCTTTAGACCATATATCGTTTTCTTGAGCTTGCACACTATGTTCTCCTCCTGAACAATATACAGAGAAGGTTTCTCCATGTAGATATCCTTCTCAAGATCACCTTACAAGAAAGCATTCTTCATATCCAGCTGGAATATCGACCGCTGGTGATTGACAACTAGAGAGAATAGGACACGAATGGAGTTGAGGTGAGCCATAGGAGAGAAGATCTCCAAATAGTCCACTCCGTAAGACTGAATAAAACCGCTAGCAACTAGTCGAGCCTTATATTTGTTCATCGTGCCATCTGGACAATACTTGATAGTAAACACCAACGACAACTGAATACAATGAGTTCAGGTGAAGTAGGCACAAGATCCCAAGTTTGACATGAGATTAGGGCATCTATCTCGTCATCCATAGCCTGCTTCCACTCTGGGTACATCAATGCTTTGTGATAAGATTTGGGTACAGAGATAAAGGATATAAACAAGGCAAACTGATGAGATAGTGGAAGTAAGACGATTATAAGAAACAAAATTGGAAAAGGATGCACTGTAAAAGATCATTTACTCTTTTGAAGTGCAATAGGAAGATCCAAGTCTGAAGCAAAGCTATGCATGGTAGTATGAGCAAACTGGGATGCTTGGGCAGTCTAAAGCTGAATGAAAATACAAGTGAAAGCAGTAGTGGAGGAAGTAGCTGTAAGGACTCGGGACACCATCCCAAAAGACTACCCTTCTAGGTGGAGTAGCCTAAATCCTTATATACCCAAGACCATCCCCATGTCTAGCCGATATGAGACTATTTGTTCGACCCAAAATCCCAACTATCCCTCTCTCGAACAAAGAGTCCCTGTAAGCTCATCTTCACACCTGGAAGACATGTGCTCACGAGATTCTCTTCACTGCGTTTAAGCACATGCCTTACATGAAGCACAACTTGCAGCTTATTACTCTTCTTCATCGCGTTTGCATGCACGTCTTACGTGAAGCAGGACTCTGCTATCAATCTCGAGAGCTCAACTAGCTTTATGGGGAATTTACTGCGCCTTTTGCGCCCTGGGAGGATCGAACATCAACCACACACACGACTAAGTTCGGGGCATGGCTCTGATACCATTTGTAAGGACTCTGGGCACCATCCCAAAAGACTAGCCTTCAGGTGGAGTAGCCCAAATTCTTATATACCCAAGACCATCCCCATGTCTAGCCGATGTGGGACTATTTGTTCGACCTAAAATCCCAACAGTAGTAGCTGAAGTAGATGTAGAGTCAACAACTTGAGCTTACTTAAGTTTACCAAACATGTCCCAGCACTTATCTGATGTATAATTGTTCCTACCACAGTGAATACAATGACATGGACCCTTATCTCCGTGTTCACGCCTTCCCTTGAATCGCATCCACGACCGCGTCTCCGTCTCCCGCATCTACCCCGTCCAACTACCATCGCATAGTTCTTAACACCAAAGGAAACACGAGAAAAAGAATCTCCTCTGTATCACCACTAAGAATCTGTTTTCGAACTTGGTTGCCTAAGGAAGTATGCAGTCCAGAGAGATTTAGCCACTGTTAGCTCATCACGACACGATTGAAGCACCTTCGAATCAAGTACAAGGGTTGATAGAAATTCAACTTATCGAGAGTCTCATTTAACTCAAAGTAGTAGTTAAGTAGAGAGCGACCATCCTGTCACAGTAAGAATAACTTTGTCATACAAATTAACAACATAAGAAATATTCTGCTCGTTGGAATACATCTCTTACAACGTATTCATATATCTTTGGCAGTTTTCAGAAACATGATATTTGCATTGTCTTTCTCATCCATACTATTGAGCAGCCATACCTTCATGCTACAGTCATTTGCCACCTAATAATTATCATAGGTAGTAGTACTCTTTGCTAGAAGATCCTATGTAAGATGTTTCAGCTTTTTCTATGAACCGGCGAAGAAGTGAAATGACTGAGCCTAGAGAAGATAGTTCCAATAAGTTTCACAGTTGTAGCCAAGAATTATTTTGGAATAATGTAATCAAAGGTGTGCTTGATACTTCAGAAGGCATAGCAGCTGGTAGAAGTTGTTACGTTGAGCGGATGCAAATAAGTAGATAGCCAGCAGTAGCCATAGAGAATACATCAACAACTAGGACATGTAGACAGAGAAGCCGAGGCTAGAAGAGAGTAGAACAGGGCGACAGGGAACCATCAGGGACACATCAGGGCCTCAACAAGATCATATACATCAGCAGAAGTCAAAAAGCACTACAGGATTCAGTAAGCACTGCGAAGGGTCGATGAGGTACCGCAAGAGTCAGCGGGCGCTGTAGAGGGTCGACGAGTGTCTGTAGTCTTGTTGTCTGCACTTTAGAGGTGTCAGCCGGGCTTGGGAATGAAGAAGACATGTCAGGAGACTCGGAAGGGTGTATTTGGGCTCAACAAGGGCCAAGGAAGGAAGAAGAGATGTTGGCGAGGGCCAGAGAGGGTGGAGAAGGTCTCGGCGAGGGCTAGGAAGGACAAGGGAGGGTTTTAGGTGGTGGCAGGGGCAGGGAAAGAACTAGGGTTAGGGTTTTTGCTCTAATTCCATGTCAGATTTTGAGAGGAAAACGTCTGAGAGAGTTGATTCATCTCTATCTTTGTTTTATTATATAAAGAAGCTAAATGGGTACGTGTTTACAAGATATCAAATGCCCAATAAGCTAAATACCCAAATAAGCTAACACTTTCAACTAAAAGATAGCATAACGAAAGCCTCACAACCTTGATAGGCAAATTTGGGATTTATAAGCAAATACTAACCGACAGGCAGTTACTGTTCATGTGAACGGTTCATGATTTCGGAAGTTTCCTTTTTGTCTTTTCCAATTTGATTTTGTTCCTAAATTAGCTCTTAAACGACACTTAGACTAATCCTAATACCTTTTTTCCATTTTAAATGCTAATTTTCCCATCCACCACTCTTATAAAAAGGAAAAGAAAAACAGTTCTTACCCCCCCCCCCCCCCCCCCCCCCCCAAAAAAAAAAAATGACGGTGTTCCTAACAATTGTTATAAATTGCATTGTGAAAATCTTGTGATGACTTTTATCTAACAGACTCCTCTGGTTAGACTAGCATGTTTACTGTGTTAGTGTTTGAGACTAACTATGGCTGCGTAGATATTTTGTCTCTCTCTTACCTTTCTGTTGATCATTTCCTCTTAATGTATGTCAAATTCTAATCATTGTCGTCTGTTGCATGTAAGTGATAATGTGATCTGGTGCTTGTTAGAGTTTTCTCAACCATGGAACACGAGCCTTCTAAAAAGGTGGGAGCAGCTTCTGCTTTGATGGTAAGATCAATAGACACTAAATTCTGCTTCTAGCCTGTTTACAATATCTTCTGATTGTTTGATTTCCTTAAAATTTATGATCATGCCTTATCAAAGGCATTCAGGGTATAATTATCCTCAACGCATGTGAATGTAATAAATGTGTAATTATTTATTTACTAATTTCTTTACACCTTGAACTTTTCCTCTTTGGGTGGAGCAGGGCAATGTTAATGTTTCCGAACGAAGTTCAACTTTGGATGTGCTATTTTGGAATTCGTTTCTGAATTTTATTTGAGTGATTCAAAAGGGCCTCAAGGCTTCAACTGAAATAGTGTTCATTCGAATAATAATTATAGAGCTTATAAGAAAATGAAGCATCTTAATGAGTTAAAGACTTTTTTGTTGTTAATGATGATGACGAAGGACTGCAGTTAACTTTAACATGCACAACTTTTGTTGCCGATAGATGTTTCTTAGACTGATTAAGGCCTTCTGATCCCCCCCCACCCCCGCACCCAAAAAAAAAAAAAAAAAAAATGGAAGGGGAAAAAAGGAAAAACAAACCCATCTCTGTTTGTGTGAAAAGATATTATTTGGGCATGCTTTTGTGGAAATATTTTTCCTATGCTAGTCACAGTTTGTTTTCTCGAAGCAAAATCTGTCTTTTGTCTTGAAAAAATATTATGCTAGTTATGGAAAACACTAAACTTGTTTGGACGCCTTGTAAGTTTGGCATGTTCCTGATCCCATTGTATGCATCTTGACTATTGAACTGAAAAATCTTCTTAAAGGAACAAAAGAATGAGCAGCAGAAGGTGCTGATCTAAAAGTGCACTTGAACAACCTTCTTATAAATAAGAGGCTTCCAAATAAAAAAAACCAAAGGGTGGAAGATATAGAATATCATCTTGGTTGACTCTGTGATGTAATACCAACCTTGATCGCAATCATCTTCGAATACAAATAAAAAAAGAAAAACTAGGATTTTACAAGAAATAAAATGAAAAAAGAGAGATTAGGGTTGGAGAAAGAACCAGATAACTTTGGGCTTCGCACCCCTTACGCGGGCTTCGCACCCCTTGCACCACGGGCTTCACACCCAATCTCAAGAACCCAAGAGCTCTGAAATTTTAACTGGAAAAGTTTTAATTATTCATTGTCTACTTATTCATTGAGTTGAGCCTCTTTATATAGGCTCTTACAAAGTGAACTTCTCGGATATAACAGATGTGGTACTAAAAGAAAGATAAACAAAACACATCTCAAAATAAACTAAGGCATAAAAAGGTAACTGACAACTGGCGTGATGTCCTCATCAATTCCCTCAGGGTGGGAGAAACTCGACCCTGTAGAGTGAGAACTCTCCTCACGAAGAATCTCAATCGGGCCAAGGTGGTGTCGTAGCAGCATCACTGGTACGCCATGTTGATACCATGGTGGTGGAGGTGGAGGTGGTATCCGTGACGGGTCAACTGTGACAGATGGCAGCTCGATCAAGACATAGAGATTAGACCAAGGCGCATCATCCCTGCTGAAGACGGAGCTAATACCAGGATCCCATGGGCTATCCAACTCGCAAGCAATGGAAGCAATCCTCTTCAGAGCCCTATCGAAGTCTTTATGCCAAGCGTGACTCGTAACCATCACCTTATTATCAACCACAAATTCCTACAAAGTACTATACGGATACGCAACAAATTTGTGAGTATCATTGCAAATTGCTATCGGCCTAGTGATATCATCAATATATGCAACAGGCAAATGCAATGTAGTAGGCTCAACTATCTCATTCACGTCATCACTGACGCTATCATATATGTGAATTTCATTAATAACTAGTGTGTCGGAATCAACTGCTATGTCTTCAATTATATTAACAGTCTTAGGAGAAACTTGGACATCCTCAACAACCTTCGAGTCGTCAACTTCATCAGTGGGCACAATTATAACATGTTGACTCTCCGATGGGCACTGATAATCATAATGTCCATATCCCTTACATTTAGAACATCTGGTCTTGGCATTGACTAGCGTTTTGAAAGTCAAGTCCAATCTTAATGCAACATCAAAGGCATCTTCAACAGTGTCTAAGTCATAGGGGTCAGTAATCATAGCACGTTTTATTTTAGGTCGTAAACCCCAAACAAATCTAGTTACAGTCTCAGAAGGGTGCTCTCTCACGTCACTACGGTGCATGAAGTCCTTGAATATGACAATGTTATACTGAACGGACAAATGACCCTGACGGAGATTGTGTAGCTGGTCTAAGTGGGGGTCCCTATAATGTTGACTAGTCATGATGGCTCAAGCAAACAAACAGATACAGTGGAGAACCCTAAGGTCAAGTAAACTAAATGCATGCACTAAATGAACAAAAAAGATCCTAAAGTTTAAATGCAAAGAAAATGCACTCCAAAAATGATGAAAGTGATAAATAGTGATGTAACCACTAGATAGAAGCAAATAGCATTCAACCAACAAATTATAGCAATCCAAATAGTAGTTGCAGTAATTTAACAGTTAATAATTCAGCTCAAGTTCGGTTATCACCTGAGGGGTGAGTCGTTCACGCCCAGACACAAAAATTCCTCAAAAACTCTTCCGAGAAATACCCACACTGTAGAGAATAACTTACCCACAAAGTTCTAGAATAGCAGTAGTATGAAATGAAAGAAAGATGCCTCGAACTGGGCTCAAATCGGAATGGAAAAGAGGCCTCGAAAGTCTGCTCTTTTGTTGCAAGAACAGTACCGGCTCCAAACAGAGGCTTGAAGAGATCAGATTTGCTCAAAAAAAGCTACAAAAACTTTACCAGTAACTCTGGGGCTCAGCTACCAACTCACTGTTTCAGACGGAGCTCGATTCGGACTCCGGACGGGCCTGAAACGGGCTTCAGAACAGACGAGTGTTGGGCTTTGGGGGGGCTGAGTAACCAAGAGGTTACTGTTCACTTGAACAGTAATCAGGGTGATTACTGTTCACCGTGAACAGTAATCGGTAATCTTTTTTCTTTTTCTTTTCTTTTTTCTTGTTATTCTGTTTTTTTTGTCTTCTTTTTTTTCTGTTTTTTCCTTTTTTTCTGTTTTTCTGTTTTTCCTTTTTTTTCTATTTTTCTGTTCTCTTTTTTCTTTTTTTTGATAAAGTAGATTTAGATCTAGAATTTGAGGAAGAGAAGAATTCGAAGGGGATTGGGACTAAAGCTCTGATACTAAATTGATGTAATACCAACTTGGATCGCAATCACCTTCGAATACAAATAAAAAAAGAAAAACTAGGATTTTACAAGAAATAAAATGAAAAAAGAGAGATTAGGGTTGGAGAAAGAACCAGATAACTTTGAGCTTCGCACCCCTTACGCGGGCTTCGCACCCCTTGCACCACGAGCTTCATACCCAATCTCAAGAACCCAAGAGCTCTGAAATTTTAACTGGAAAAGTTTTAATTATTCATTGTCTACTTATTCATTGAGTTGAGCCTCTTTATATAGGCTCTTACAAAGTGAACTTCTCGGATATAACCGATGAGGTACTAAAAGGAAGATAAACAAAATACATCATCTCAAATAAACTAAGGCATAAAAAGGTAACTGACAACTGGCGTGATGTCCTCATCACTCTTTCTTTCCAAGAGTTTGTGTTTATTGCCCACAGTCAACATTAAAGAAATTTAAATTTTCTTCCATTCTTTTCACTTGAGGGAGAAACTGAATAAATGCCTTTGATTAGTTTTGACCAATATTTCAAACTGTTATAATGTATAGAAACTTTTGCAATTGACAGGTAACACAGATAGCATATAGATTTTTCTGTTATTGCCTTTACGGCTGTAAAAGAGCTTGGCTTAGAAAGCTTGTTGATAAATCAAGAACTGTTCTTGGTTAGCATCAGTATGGGGGTGGTTTAAATATGAAGTTTCTCTGCTTCACTGGTAACAAATCACAGTGGCTATTTCTATTATTACCTTCAAGGTTATACGCGGGCTTGGGAAGCTTGAGGCATTGCTCTGTGAAAGCTCGTTCAGGCTCATTCAGTAACCTAAGTGGCCAGTCTTGAAGAGAACTTTAAGCACGTAAAATAGTTGAATGAGCTTCAACAAAGCTAGGTATGGCTTGCTTGGCATTGATCTCAACACAATAGGTTTGCCAAAAGCTTGGGAGTTGTGTTTTGATGTTTTACCTAATGAAACTCTGCCCCCATACAAACCTGACAAGAAAATTAACAAAATTTTTGGCCCCATCAAAATAAGCCTCTTCTATTTGTGTCCCTTTTGCTGTTTTTAGAGTCAGGAAACTCAGGTTTGGCTTAGGTCTATTAACATTCTACCCAGGTTTGGTTGATAAATTGAACAAGATGACTTCAAATAAAATCTTAAGCTGTTTAGAATTATTGAATGAACGCAAACAACCTAAAGCTATGGGCCAGCTTGTTTAGCAACCTTAATTGCATTGTCCACAACTATGTGAAGGGAGGGATATCACCTCATTTCTTCTATCATACAATCCAAGAATGAGATGTTATGGAAGGTTGTGCACATAAACTAAGATAAATAATTAAAATTATATTTTAAGTGGATGTGTTCAGTATCATAAGTCTTGAAAGCCTTCTCACCATGGACTTATAGGTGATATTGGTATGACCTCAGTATCTCAAGAGAAATTGTTCGAAAAGGTTTCTTAGCATATAGAATTAATCCTGACACAACCATTTTCCTAAAAGTCTTGATCATCAATATCTTGAATCGTGGTACAAAATTTTGGTATGAATAGTGTACTAAAATGCGATCTTATTATCTATGCGGTCCAACAATGTATAGCGCATAATCGGTTTACGCGTCAACTAAATGGATTATACAGAATTGCATGCAACTGGTGTTTTTAGTGTGTGTAGGCTTGACTACACACTTCTCATTCACTCCAAAAAGTGGGAGTTAAGAAGTTTTTCACCACGCATTTTCTATTGGCCCACAATTACTTTATTCCTTACTATTATTTACCTTTTAAAATTGTCTGACGGATATCTCAAAGACAGATAAGTGGTGAGAGATGTTAACTCTCAATTTTGTTAGTGAATGAGAAGTGTGTAGAGAGTGTGTGTGTAGATTTGTGTAGTTCCGGAAGGATTCAAGTCCAAATCCTTCCCACTCAAATACCATGTTACGAAATTCAAATACAAGATCCATTCAATTAATCTAAATTATTTAAAGTTACTAAAAGTCAAAAATCAAGTGTTTTGAATATTTTTTGCCCATCATCAAGTAGACGCAAAAATGGACGACCGAAAATAGCATATTATGTAGATCTATGTCTTTAGACATACAAATTCTCGATCGACCATTTGGTCATGATCTAAACATTTAAAAATTCATACATACCAATTTTTGTTAGGTTTCAAATATTCTACACCGTTAAACTAACCAACTCACTATTTTCGGCTATCCATTTTGCACCTACTTGATGGATGGACAGAAATATTCAAAACACTTAATTTTTTATTTTTAATTACTTTAAATAATATAGATCAACTTCAGCAGAGTGAATCTTGTATCTGAATGTTGTAGCATAGTATCTGAGTGGGAAATATTCAGGCTCGAATTCATCCGGAACTACACGTCTCTCTTTCTCTCTATATACTTGGCTACTTAGATTTGAGCATGAATCTTTTCCACTCAATTTCAATGCTACGACATTCAAATACAAGATCCACTTTGTTGAAATTGTACTATATTATTTAAAGTAACTAAAAATCAAAATTTAAGTGTTGTGTAGTTTTTTTATCCATGCATCAAGTAGGCACAAAATGGACAGTCGAAAATAGCATATTACTTAGATATACGGTTTTAGACATACAAATTTTCGATCTGACTATTTGATCATGGTCTTCTAACCATTTAAAGACTCACATACCAACTTTTATTAGGTTTCAAATATTCTACACAGTTAAACTAACCAACTCACTGTTTTGACAATTTGCGCTTACTTGATGAATAGGTAAAAAATATTTAAAACTCTTGAATTTTTGTTTTTAAGCACTCTCAACAATGTAGATCTACTCCAAATGAGTGAGGCCTAAGATCGAATTTGAATGGGAAGATCCTTTCCAAAGGACCCAAGTCTACATCTCTCTCTATATAGATGGGTGATATGTAGATCATGATGAATAATGTGAATCATCCACATAGATAATCCGGACTTGGGGAAAAAGCTGAAACATACCTGAATGTGGATAATCCCCATGATGATCCACACTGTTCACTATAATTTACATATCTTTAAAGTGTAGTGGATGAAAAATCATGGATCTTGGAGATTATTTGTTTATCCATCAAGTGGTCCAATTCACACAACCATTTAGTTTGCACTCACACGATGGAGCAAACGATCTCTAGAACTTATAATTTTTCATCCGCTGCTCATTTAGGATATTTTGAACATGATGAACGGTGTGGATCATCCATATATATAGATTATACGCGCTTGGGAAAGAGCTCATGCACATACAACTTTATATGTGCTAAGTTCATATCTTTTATTTTCATATAAATATATATAGAATGATAATGTTGAATTTGCTTGAAAAATCATTAAAACAGGAAAAAACATAGGTTTTCTAAAAGTTTCTAAAAAAATGAATAAACCTATTAATTGTGAATATGAACAATATAAGGTGTTTTTTAGAAGAAAAGTGGAGTACAAATGCTTGTTTTATTATAGAGAGGTTAATGAAATCACAATCTAAGCAACTTGCGCCGCCAACCATGTGTCTAAATAAACAACAACAATAATTCCTTCCAAGTGATAGGGTCAAGAGATAGTATCCACCCACGTACGAGCAAAATAATAGTAGACCAGTGCATTATATGCACAATGGGCCAGCCATGTGCCGAAAACAAAACAATAAAGGTACGCCCTCCCAAAGCGTTAGGGCGCGCAGGAACAATTTAAAAGTAAAAGAAAAGTATCTAGCAACAGTAGGATAGGTCAACCCAGAAAGACGTCTGATTCCGACAAAATATTGTGAGAGAAGCTCCCACCAGGAGGAGTCGTCTTCTTCTTTGTGCTGGGTTTGCTCCTACAACGTGTAGGATTAGAGGCGTATTAGTGGATGGAGTGAAGACACAAAGTTGCCTCTAATTATCTGTTATTGCCAAACCTGTATAGTAGAAAATAAGGAATCATACTTGAGAAATGGTAGCCTCTGGGTGATGTCCCACCCTGCTAAAGTAGCAATTGTTTCTGGCTAGCCAAATACCCCAAAGGGCCGCAACCACAGAGATGTTCCAGGTTGACAGCACTGCGGTGAAACAGTGTGTATTTCCATACAAGTATCAAAAATGGTGTGCATTTTGTGTTATGCTAAAGGATCCAGAAATCACCATCCAATTATCTACAATATGGGGCACATGAGGAAGAGAACAATACAAGGTATTGTACCAATGAATTAAGTAAATACCATATTTCACATTTAACTTTAACCAACCTATATAATAACAAAACCACAAACAAATATGAATAAGATCAAGTAATAAAGAAAGAGAGTTATAGAAGTTATGTCTTCTTATAATCACATTAACAATTTAATTTCTAGTACATAATGACAAATTAAAGAACTTACATGCAAATAAGATAAAGAAACTGTCACTCGACAAACAAATCGAAGTATCAAGCTAAAAATAAAGTTTACTACAAGTAAAATTCTCAACTTAAATCACTAGACAACTTATTAAAGAAAGCAATAAACACATAACTATTACTTAATAATCCATTGTCATTCATTAATAATCCAATAGATGTCGAATTGGCTGATATTTGAAACCATGTTTTGAATACTTTGGCAAACAAGTAAAGGGTGATTCATGTATTTTCCAATTCAGTAAAAATGAAACAACTGTTTGTGCTACTATTGTTTTCTCTTGTTATTCATGTAATTTAAATATGAGAAGCATTTCTTATTGATGCTCCCAATTGGATATTTCAGTTGAGTTGAATAAGCAACCCACTGTCTGATTTCGTGTTAACCACTTCAATTTCAGAGTTATAATTAGCATTCTTTTTTCCAGGTTCATGATAATTATTTGAATAATGATGAGCATAACTCTCAGCTTTTCACTTCCATTCCTGCACTCAGTGATGCTGCTGCTTATCTTGCACAAACAACTTCATATTTTACTGGCTGCTTCACTGGCTCTGTTGGTGAGTTTGGTGTAAAATTTATAGAATATGCTCTCCCACTTCCCCGCTAATGTGCATGTATTTTATTGACTTTTTTCTAACTGTTTTATGTTGTTAGTCAACTGATTTGATATTTATCTTCATCTTTTCTTTTTCCATTTTTTTTACTGTTTTTACAGAACCTGATGATAGCCAGGAATTAGTAACATTTTCTTCAGGACAAGCCAATGAAGCTTCATCTGATACTAGTTCCACGATCTCCGATCGTTTAGGTGATGCCAGCACCACTCCATCTATGAATGGTAACAGAGAGCCAAGTTCTGTAGAAAGTGCTTCTGTAGACAGATCTCAAGCCTTAATGTCAATGAGTATTTTCCAGAATGGCTCATCAATTTTTCAAGGGTATGAATATTTGGATGATCACTCAAATCATTTTTCTTTTAGTGTAGAAGACATAATCAACACTAAGAACACAATACAGTAGACACATTATTTCTTACATCACATGTTACTGATGTAGAACTGGAGAGAGAGAGAGAGAAAAGAGGTAAGAGAAAAGAGAAGAAGAGAGAATTTAGAGAGAGATAGAGAAGAATTTAGAGAGAGAAGAGAGAGGAAGTTTAATAATCTGTATTTATAAAAATAAATCTCCTCTACAATGAAAATAAAGAGGTCTATTTATAAATAAACATTTAACACAAACTAGAAGACTAAACAAAACTTGATAATTAAGAAACTCTAATTACCCAAAATTAAATAACACCTAATAAAATGATAAATAAATAACATAATAATTAATTTCTAATTATGATCTCCATCATCCCCCCCCCCCCCGTTGAAAAGAACTTGTCTCTGACGAGGTAAAACGTAAATAACCCTCCAAAAGCCTGGATCAAGGTGACGAAATTCTTCTTCGGTGATCCAAATGTCATGAGTAGAGGGATAATCCTTACATAGAACAAGAAAGCTATGATAACAACCAGAATGTGAAGTAACAAACTCATCATCAAAGACATCAAGAATCTCATCTGGGTGGTTCTAAAGCAGTGGAAGGAGCACAAAGGACCAGAGTAGAAGACGTGCCTGCTGAAACAGAAGAAGACAAGACTGGAGGCTCGAATGTGCCTCAGTAAGAGAATAAATCTGCCACATTGGAAACTGGACTAATAGACATATTCGATGGTAAATCAATTAAATAAGCATTGGATTCAATCCTACAAAGAATAGGGTAAGGCCCAATGGTTCGGGCATGTCACTTTTTAACAGCATGTTTAAGATAGCATTCAGGATAAATGCGAACCATAACATAATCCCCTTCATTAAATTTCCTATGCCTACGATGTGCATCAACAAGTTTATAAATATCATTACTCAAAATAATTTTTCGTCTAATCTTAGGATGCAAATTATATATATGTTCAACAAAAGCTTGTGCATAATCAGACGAGCGATAATCAATAGGCAGAGGAAGAAGATCATGGGTTGGCGGGGAAAAAGACTATGAACAATCTCAAAAGAACTCTTACCTGTCGACCTGTTAATAGAATTATTGTACGCAAACTAAGCACGTGGCAAAATAAGATATCAATTTTCAGGCTTTTCTCCAACTAAATATCGAAGCATATCACCTAAGGTACGAGTAACAACTTCAGTTTGACCATTAGTTTAAGGGTAAAAAGCAGAAGAATGATTCAATGTAGTCCCAAACAACTTCCAAAGAGTTTTTCAAAAGTACCTAACAAACTTATTAGACATGATAGTGGTTGGAAGGCCATATAACCTAACAATAGCTATATGTGAAGCATCAATACTTCGAGAACAAGGGATGAAGTGAGCCAGCTTAGAAAATCTATCCACAACCACACAAAAAAAAAATCATGTTTTCGTGCAGTTTTGGGCAATTTTAGGACAAAGTCCATGCTAAGATCTCTCCAAAGGGTATGTGGAACAGGAAGGGGTATGTACGAATCAATATTTGTTTCTTAGACTTACCTAATTGACCCATGCGGGCAACATCTCTTTTCAACAAAGGTCAATAAAACCTATCCTCTACCAAAGCAGTAGTTTTATCTCGACCAAAATGTCCACATAAACCTCCAGCATGTAATTCCCAAACTAAGAAACCTCTAAGTGAAGTACGACGAATACACAACTTAACACCTTTAAAAAGATACTCCTCCATAATAAGAAAATCACCTTCTGTAGGATTATCTAAGGACTCCTTATAAATGATACCAAAATCTGGACATTGAGGGTCCTATCCTTGAGGCACTCAAAATCTATCACAGGATTTTACATGAAGTGTAAAACGGTGATAACATGACTAAGAGCATCACCGACCTTATTATCTACCCCAGCATGATGTTTGAGAACAAAAGTATAATCTTGAAGGAACTCAACCCAATTAACATGTTTAAAGTTCAACTTACTCTGGGATTGAAGATAACGAAGGGTTTGATGGTCATAATATAGAATAAATTCTTTAGGCAACAAATAATAACGCCAATGACGAAGAGATTGCACCACTGCATAAAACTCTTTATCGTAAGTGGAATATCGTTGTTTAGCCTCGTTAAGTTTTTCACTAAAGTAAGCAACATGCTGACCATCTTGATTGAGAATCATAAGCTACTTCAAAAACCTTGACTGAGTCACAAGCTTTAATTCCTATACCCGGAGCATCACGAGCTACTTCAAAAATCTTAGAAAGATTAGGATGTTGTAAGACAGGAGATTCAATCATTTTTTTGCTTAATATCTAAGTGGCTTTATGTGCAGCAGGGGTCCACTTAAAAGTTCATAACTTTAAGCACTTTGTGATCGGGGTGGTAATGGTACTGAATCCTTTAATGAATCTCATATAGAAGGATACTAATAAAAACTATGAGTTTCAATCAATGTTTTAGGCTCTCAACAGTCTCTTATGGCTTTAACCTTATCAGGATCAACAAAAATTTCTCGGACAGACATAATGAAACCTAAGAGCAACATTTGATTTTGCATGGAAGCGCATTTCTTAAGGTTTGCATACAACTTGTCAGCGCGAAGAGTTAAGAAAACCTTATGGAGGTGAGCTAAGTGTTCATCCTAGTCTTGCTCTAAATCGGTGTCATCAAAGTACATAACAATAAACTTACCTATAAAAGGTCGTAAAACACTTGTCATTGCTCTCATGAAGGTGTTAGGGGCATTAGATATTCAAAAGTCATTACTAGCCGCTCACAAAGTCCATCTTGTGTCTTAAAGACTGATTTTCATTCATCTCAAGGGCGAATTCTAATCTGACGGTATTCACTACGCAAATCAATCTTAGAAAACCATTTGGCATCAGATAGGTCATTTAACATATCATCGAGTTTAGGAAGAGGAAACCTATACTTGATTGTGAATTTGTTAATGGCTCGACTATCTACACACATTTTTCAAGATCCATCTTTCTTAGAAGTTAACAGAATAGGAACAATACAAGGACTAAAACTATGACGAATAAAACTTTTTTCTAAAAGACCTTCAAATTTTCTATTCAACTTAGCTCTTTCTACAAAATTCATCCTGTAATGGAGAAGGTTAGGCAATTCTGATTCTTAAACTAAGTCAATAGCATGTTGGATGTCTCTAAGAGGTGGCAGCACATCAGGTAACTCATCAGGCACAATATTTCTGAACTCATTTAACAGACTGGAGACATCAAAAGTGAACAAAGGCCTAGAAGGCATGGTGAAACTATATCCAGTTATTACAGCAAAGACAAACTCGAACTCGACACTTTCTTTCTCAAAATGTTTGTGGGTCAAGATTTGAAGTCATTGGGTTGGAGTATTACTAGCAGATGACTTAGCTACAGGGCGAGTGCCAGCGACTGGCTATGCAGGTCCCAAAAGAATGGTCTTCTTATCATGTGTGAATTTATATCTTTTATTACAACCACAATATTTCACATTATCATACAACCAAGGACACCCTAGGTAATATCTTACAATAGATGTCCTCGGATACGATCCTATCTTAAGAGTGACTAGACATCATTTCTTAGCAGGTAAGAAAGTCTTGTCTACCCAAGCTATCTTAAATAGACGAGGATGTGACTGTCTTAAGGGCAAATCTATCAACATCGGACTTAGAAACCACGTTCATGGAACTATCTTCATCAATGTCTAGCTTAAATGATTTTTCATTTATAGGGACGAAAGTGTGAAAAATATAAGTGCGTTTTTATGAATCACTATCATTGGGGGTGGACCAAATGCATCTAATCATTGAAAAATAATCCTCATCAAGGGGAATCATCCTCATACATCACATAAGGGTCCTCATTATAATCGGGCTCTGAGGGGTCTATCACTATTCTCAAGCAAGTTATCATCCTCACAATCAATAACTAAAGCACGTTGTGGACAATAAGAAGCTATATGACATTTGGCATGACAATGGTGATACTCGATTTGAGATGTAAAAGGACGAGCACTAGACAAAGCAGTTATTGTAGTCTTAGCTAAGCTAGTGAAAGAGGCACTAGGAGTAGACTCTGATGGTGATGCAACGTTGACATGTTGGGTACTAGGATGAGACTTAGAAAGGTGTTTGGGCTACTTGGATGAGTATCAGGATTGAAAGGAACACGCCTAGGAACGACACAGAGATACTTGTCATAATTTAAGGCTTTTTGATATGCGACATCTAAGGAATAGAGTGGGTGGAACTTAACTTCGTGCTTGATTCTACTCTTAAACCATTAAACTTAGACACAAGAAGTCTTTGCTCTTCATCAATCTCACATCATAACTTCAACGCTTCAAATTGGGACATGTACTCAATGACAATGGAGATATTTTGCCTAAGGTTAAAGAATTAATCTAACAAATCATCCATGTAGTAGGCTGGAATATATTCTTTTTTTTAGTATATCTATTTGATCTCATGATAAAATTGGTGGGCGGTTTAAGGTCAACATCATGCACAATTGTTTTCTAAAAATATTTTGCATTGCCCACTACTTAATTCTAGCCATACTAATGCGCAGAGTATCATACATGTATCACTCAGAATACTCATCCATCTTCTCTAACTAATCTAGAAAGGTAGTGGACTCTATCATACCATCAAATTTGGGAGCATCTAATTTAAATTTCCTAACTGAATCATGTGTGATTATTTCTGAGCACATCATAGTGAGGCTGAAAGTTAGGTTGTCTACCTTGAGGTGCTATGCGCTTTGTGTACTGTGTTGGACGAGGTAGAGAAACATGACTAGTGACTGCGTAAGTGTCAGTATAGACATTGATTACTGAGTGGGAAGTGCTGGATGTGCCTATATGTACTGGACCAGGTAAGGTGGGTAACATCCATAAGTGGTGGCCTGAACTATGTTAGAAAAGGTGGGTTGACCATTATTTTATGAGACAGTAGGTGTAAAATTGAATTTATCTTTTTCTGAGTTGCGACACTTTTATACAAAGTCGTGAGTGAGATTGTCCAATTTTATGATAAGGGATTCAAGGGCGGCAATAATTTAGTTTAGTGTCTGATTGCTTTTGATTTTTCCCAGATTTGAACGGTCTTCAAGGCAGCAAAAAGTTCTTCGAGTTGTTTAACAATCATAGTGAAAAGGGAAGAAAATAATGGTGAAATAGACTTAAATTATATTATATAATGAGAAACTAAACTAGGATGCACACAATAAAAGTAAAAATTAAATGAAAAAGATTATGTAAAGGTGCAATAAAAATGTGCGATGGAAAGAAAAGAAATTATGATGGCTAAAATATTTTTTGGATTTTATGGATTTTTTCTATGGATGACATATGCAAGAAGACAAACGCAAAAAAAAACTAAGATCCTTTGCTAATTTAATTAAGAGGCACACAAATAATTCTACAAGCACAGTAATCAATTTAGAAAAATTTATTACCGAACTTTAAGTAACAGTGAGTCAGCGATGACGGCTCAATGAGGAAGGGCTGAACAATGGCGGAGAGAGTCAGCGTCGATGAAAAACAGGTGATAACGGGTCTGGGTTTCTTTTCGAACAACGTGTGCTGGTGGAGTTTCCCGTTTGCCAGCGTCGAAGGTAGAAGGTCTCTGGTGGTGACTCATGACAGTAGTGGAACGAGGTGGAGGGCAGCGGCCGTGAAGTGCAGCAGCTGTTCTTTTTCTTTTTCTTTTTGGATTTGGTGGTAGAATTTTGGATTGAAGGAAGATGAAATGAACGAGGCTCTAATACTAATTGATGTAGAACTGGAGAGAGAAAGAAAAAATAGAAGAGAAGAAGAGAAGAAGAGGGAATTTAGAGAGAGATAGAGAAAAACTTAGAGAGAGAAAAGAGCGGAATTAGAGAGGAATTCTGATAATCTGCATTTTCATAAAATAAGTCTTCTTCATTATGAAAATAAAGAGGCCTATTTATAGATAGGCATTTAACACAAACTAGAAAACTAAACATAACTTGATAATCAAGAAACTCTAATTACCCAAAATTGAATAACACCTCATAAAATAATATATAAATAAGATAATAATTAATTTCTAATTATGATCTCCACCAGTTATGTATAGATAACTTTCTTTGTGCGCTTTGGAGAGCTTAGATCTATCTAAAACATGAAATGAGTGAATTGACACTAAAATATAAGAAAATTCAGACTTGGAATCTAAGATGACTGTATCGATGTTAAATCAATGAAGAAAAGTGAGAATTAGAAGATTTTTAAGAGTGTGTTGCGCTGTAGTTAAGAGTCACAAACTTTGTTCAGACCTTACCTTGCAAATTTTTAAGGAAATCTTACGTGTATTTGAAGTTTTATCTAAAGCTTTAGTTGCTGCTGTGACAAAAGGGAAGTTACTTGTATTCTTCGTTTTGCTTCTTGCAAACCTGGAAATTCTTTTCTAAGTTGTTTGTTGCCATTCTAGTCTGATGGTTATAGAACACATACCTTAAAATCATCTTATGGCATAAGAGCATTGAAAACCAATAATCACATTCCTTCTCTTTTTCATGTGATGTTAAGTTATGACCGTCATTTAGTAACTCTACGTTACTATCATGGATTAGCTGTTAGTAAACTTGTCTCGTGGTTGTAGCTAACAAGAGATCCACATTGGCTCCAAGGCAGGTTATGAATGCGGATCCGTTTTAGCTATTGTATTGTATGTTCCACACATTCTCTTATTTTATGTGCAAGTTGGGAATGCCTCTAGACACCCACACCATTCTTTTAAAAATCGTTTAGTGTGGATTTTGCATCCATATGATTGGTTGCATGCCCTAATAAAAACATGTAATCATTCTCTAACAAGCTTACTCTGTCAGCTCCCAGAAAATTAGCATGATGAATGTTATGTTTCTGTGTTGAACTGTGTTTTTTATAGGGTTTTTAGGGTCTAGGTCCCTACCAAATCTCATATTTGGATATTAGTCCCTGACAATATCATATTTAGATATTAGTCCCTGACAATTTATCATTCATTTGTTATTAGTTCCTCTAACTAAAATATTTACCTGAAAGTAAGGAATATTCTATTATTTCCTAATTACGTTAGTACTTTTACTTTATTGCCTCTTTTTTCCTGACAAGTGTTGACCCAAGTTACTCAATAACTTTCTTGTGTTCTTTTTTCTTGTTTTATTGACTTTTACTGCTCATACTTCTTACTGCAAAGAAATTTTCTTCTAATTTTTTTGATCAATGCCATTTTGTTAACTCTTTCTCACTCTTGCAACTCTAAAGGTCCAACAAATTTGTAATTTAACATTCTAATTAGATTTTCATCACAGTCACTTGTGAGGTTTGAACGAAATAAATAGTAAAGGACTAATATCAATTGAACCTCATATTATGGGAGACTAATATCCAAATATGATAGTTCTCAAAAAAACTATCCAAATATGATATTGTTGGGGACTAATATCCAAATAAGAGATTTGCTCGGGACCTAGATCCTAAAACCCTTTTTTATATGTTCTCTGTTAATCTTTGCATTGCCAAAATTTTCAATCTAAGAAGCAATTTGTTTATATTTTTTTTCACGTAAATGCCTTAGAGAGCCTTACTCAGTGAAGATTATGAGCTATGAGATTCATACAATGGCGGGGAAGAATGCTGAAGATAACAACATATTTAAGTTATGACATTTTAGAAGGGAAAATCAAACAAGTCGAAATAGAAAGCAATTTATTTGACTAAATCAATTTCATGGAATCCTGATGCGCTTGAATTCAAGTCATATGCTATGGTTATGTCTTTATACTTATCTTATGTATATCAATCTGCTTTTTGTCCTTTCAGGAATGATATTGATTGGACCATCACTCTTTTTGTTCAAAATTTGAAGTCCTTATAGTTTTGTTGGAGACTATAATATTCTGCTTTAATGATTTAACGTTATTGATAACTTATGTTTTTCTTAAAATATTTACTTGTAGCCTTATCTCCCGGGCTCGAAAAACTGTTCTTGGCTCTGGACAAGACATTGGATGGCTACAACGTGCTCCTGGCATGCCTCCTGTTGAAGATGGAACTAAACGGTTCATGGAATTGCTTGAAACCATCAGGTCTGTGCATTTACAACAATCAGATTTAATTTCACAGTAAAAAAAAAAAGGAAAATTATTTGCTTTGCAAACGTTCTAGCGAAAATGAAGAGGGCCCTTAATGTAGCCGAACAGATTCTTGTAGTCGATGCTAAAGACGACTTTGTTGTTACCGGTTTTGTTTCTTCTGTTGTTATTGCTGCTGTATAAGATGATTATGAGGATTTTTGCTGTAAGATGCTAATGGATCCTCCTTTTCAGAAATGGTGAGCACAAGTTACCAAATACAATGGTATACTTGTTGGTTCCAGGTAAGCTTTCATTCATGTCAATTTTTACGGACAATATTTAGTCCTAGTTAATATCATGTCCTCTGCTTATCAAATATTTTGTTTCACAGGACTTTTTAGTAATCATGGCCCCCTTTATTTTGTTAGCACAAAAACATATTTCTCAAAAATGGGTCTGACTTGTCATATCGCCAAGATTCACAGTGAGGTATGTGTCTTGTTGTTCATTATTGTCTTTTATGTTTGGCATCTCATGTAGCCTTCACATTGCAAATGTTATTGCTCAGGGTTCAGTCGAAAAAAATTGTAAAGAGATAAAAGACTGCATTGAAGAAATCTACTGGGGTTCCAAGAAACGTGTAATGCTTCTTGGACATAGCAAAGGGGGAGTAGATGCAGCAGCAGCATTATCTTTATACTGGTCTGATCTGAAAGATAAGGTTGCTGGACTTGCATTGGCGCAGAGTCCCTATGGAGGTAGCCCAATTGCTTCAGATATCCTGAGAGAGGGACAGCTAGGAGATTATGTTAGATTACGGAAAATCATGGAGGTCTTAATATGCAAAGTCATTAAGGTAATATACTTTGGTTCTTGATTTTTTCCCCTCCTTTTCCTTGAATGCTTTTAATTAGATTGTTAGTGAAAGCTAGTAAGTTCTTCAGTCACTAGAGTTTGGGGCTGGTGTTAATCTTCACTTTTATAGGATCAATTCTTATATACTACTATTTTCTTTTCAAATTTTTTTCTCATAAAGATACTAGTGATATGCATGTGCCAAGCACACACATGATTAAAAAAGGATTAAGAAAACCTCCTTTTCCTTCATGATGATCAAGGAGAGAAATAACCGGACATAGCAATTTGTACGCATTTAATTTTTTTTTTAATCATGGCAGGACACGCTAAATGATCCATATTGACTAAATGTCTTGATGTAATTATAATTTGGTTATTAGTGCTTCAGTTATAGGATGCCTTCAGTAATGATGGTTTGCTCTCTTAGATTTGGGACCCTTGTGAGTGAGACGGTTGTGACACTCAATTGGATGCAAATTTCTTATCTCCTAGATGTCTGCATTATAATGGTAAATATAGACGCTCCTTTTGGTCTATGTAGAAAAAGTTCACCGATACAAGGAGCTGGTTATGGGGATCTAACAATGTTGAGTTGATTATCAGAGACCACATGCTTCTCTTTATGTGAAGGGCAATGATCCAGTTTCATATGCATATAGTCTAGATTTAAACTCACTATATCCTGATTTTCTTTCTTCTTTATGAATTATTGCTAACCATAGTCCAAGATCTTTGTTGACTATAACAGAGTACTCGCCAGATACATTTTATAATTTTTAAGTTTGTTTCAACTTTCATTCAATCAGCTCCATGTTTGATGTTGCCATCTTCCTTGTTGGGTTTCTGCATCTTTTAGTGTTTGGACCTTTACCAACAAGTTTTAGTTCTCTCCAGATATAGGATATGCCACCACAAAAGGCACTCCACTAAATCATCATTAGATAACCATGTCGAACAACTTATAGAACGAGGTCATGTACTTACTATTGGACTCATCATATTCATATGAATGTAAAGAGAATTAATTTTCTAACATATTCTCCTTCATGATCATTTCTCAAAATACATTAAGATTTCTCTATGAAATTTGAGTTGAGTACAATCATGAACAATGCAGAGAATTGAAAATGGTTGGGGAAGATTTTTGGATTGTGAATATAGAAAACTTGCCACTTGCCGCATTGGACAGACTATTGTAAATGCAGTTGTTTTTAAATAACCAAATCTGTGTTGGAGTACAGCGTTGGCTTTTAAAGTATTCAAAAGATGGCATGTTACACACACCAGCACGTTAGACATGCCAGAGCTAATATAAAAGGATCTTTTGGCATAAACACTTGTCTCCGAGCATGTGAGGCATCATGAACTTGTTTAGGTTGGGTGTTCGATTGGACTTTTGGATAATTTTTTTGGTCCAAGATTAGAATCCATTGAGTTTAATCATCAAGGTTTATTTATTTTAATTTTCTACTTTTTGTGTGAGAAATAATCATATGAGGATGGTTCTCAAACTAAGCTTCGTGAGAACTCCACGATGGGCCACACCATGAATGATCCGAACCGTTCATCTCAATCTACATACTCAAATTAGACTAACAATGAAAAATCACGCGATTCCAGACATTTTTACCTGACCATTAAATGACATCTTTTTTTCTACGGCTAATATAACATATTTTGTGTAAACACTTAATGCATGGGTAAAAAGGCATGAAATCATGTAATTTTTCATTGTTAGCTTAATTTAAATATGTAGATCAAAATGAACGGTTCGGATCATTCATGGTGTGGTCCATCGTGGAGTCCTCACGAATCTTAGTTTGAGAACCGTTCTCATAGGATCATTTTCCTATATATATGATTGGTGATTTCCCATATTGTACTTTTGGAGGATTTGCCAAGTTACCATGTCATGAGCCTGTTTCATATCATGTTAGTGCTTATGTTTGGTAATGGGTCTGGGTGGGCACAGGGCATGATGGACCAGAATTTGTGGTACATGGATAATGAAAACATGACTTAGGTCGTGCCTGGGATGTCAAGTTTACAGCCCAGTTATTTTTGTGCCGTGCCTAGGCTCGCCTCGGCCCGACAGAGCCCACGGACTAGCCCAGTCAACGCATAAATGGACTCCATTGTCCCGACACGATGAGCCAACACAATCACTTGTACTGATCTTAGCCCTTCATCTAAGTTAAGTTAGATCGATTTCAGCCCATCATCTAGAGTTTACGTACCTTATTGGTCATATCTTCTTGTTAGATTTTAATCCTATTCTTCTTCATGTTGCGTGACAAAATTGACCGGTAAGAAACTATTAGACAAACTGTGTGAAGTAGGCACAAGATAGACATAAAGTAGTATGCCCGAATATGCCGGCACGATTCAAGCATAAATAGAAGCACGAATGGGTTAGCCCAGTACGGCATGTGGGCCGACCTAGATCTAGTGGACTGGTACATGAGTGTATAGGTCACAACCCATACAATATCTGACCCGTGCTTGGGCCTAGGTTTTCTTACATGGGCCGTGCCTAGACTTGGCTAGGCACGACACGACACGGCCCATTACCAACCATATCAGATAGTGGGTGAGTGGATGGGTCCATGTGTCCCTACTTTTGGAGAGATTTGCGGTGTCACCTTGTTGCTGAATTTGTATCATATTTAGCTCCGTTTCTCTTATGTGCCTATCGTTCCTAGATTGCTTAGAAATCGTGTGCAGTGTTTCTAATGCACCACCTCTGTGTCCTCTGAGATAGAAGTCGATAAAAATTGGATCATGCACACCAGTGAGTGGGAATATATGAAAATCTTGTTGACTACATTTCCTGTTTTAGCAACCAGATTTTCTACTTCCAGAGAAGCTTAAAAGCCTAAGTAGACCGTTTACATGTCTGCAGGGATGTTGTGGTATGGAAGCCTTCAATTTACAAACAAGTTTATCAAAAGGAAAGGGGCAGGGGCAGGGGCAGGGGCTGGGTGGGTGCGGGGGTTGCATAAATGCCTTTGCTTGCAATATTTATGTAAATAAATGACTCAGTATCAGGTCCCACAACATAACTTCTGGTCTCTCCTTAAGGTCACATTGAACTCTTAACATTTTTATGATTCTTAGTTAGAAACCTCACTTTTTTGTGTCGATATATAAGAGAAAAACTTCTGTTCTTTATGTTTTAATATTGAACTGTTCTATACATTTATGTTTTGGTAGTTTTAAATTAGAGGAGATTGTAATGGTCGTTGTTTCAGCTGCTTCTAATAAAGCTCAACAAGTTTGTGTTCATTTTCCATGCTGAAAGAAGGCCCATGTTTGATCTTTAATAATAAGACAGCTATCCTAGTATAGATCTCAATATAAGATAATTGATCTCAATCTAAGAACCCAGACAAGTAGCATGATGATGTGACAGTTAAAGATGACAATTTGCACATGTACTGACCTGATTGAATTTTTGTTGCAATTAATGTATCTATATCTGCTCTAATCTCAAACTAGGTTAAGTTGAATTTTATTTTATTTTATTTTCATTATTTTGTTTTTAGAAACAGGATGGAGGTCACCCCCTAGCTTATACACACAACACCACTCATTACCCAAGCTAAATCTCCCGATCGACAACTGTGGGGATTGAACTTGGAACCTTGTCCATGGGAAGGAGTTTTACCAGCGGGCTAACCCGCAAAATTAATGATGAAATTTTAGTTACAGATGGTCACCTTTCAAAGTGCTGGAAGTTGCTCAGAAATTTCATACAATACCCCTCCTCCTATAGAAATGATGTCTAGATTTCTATTTTAACACCTCTCAGTAACAAATCTCAAAAGGGGTGTGCTCATTTTCCATGTTGAAATAGAGCCCATACTTGACCTTTAACAATGTTGCAAAATCTTACCATAATCTCTGTCTAAGGCAGTTAATAAGTATCCTAACATTGGTAGGATGGAAATTCACACTCAAAATCCACCAACAAGCGGTTGAATCTTTTTTTTTTGCAATTAATGTTACCTATCATCTGCTCTTCTCTCAAACCAATTAAGTTGTAAAACTAGTAATTGAAATAAAGTTGCAGATATCCAGCCTGGTGCTGGAAGTTCCTCCATACCCCTCCATGCTTGTATTATGGATATGGTATCTACATTCTTTTGAGCATCTTCCACCAACCTCAATGTGTTTTGTGCTCATTTTCTGAAAGATAGCCTAGGCATGACATTTAACCTTGTGGCAAGTTATCTTCCCATAGATCTCAATCAAAGATAGTTCATAAGTAGCACAAGGAGAGACAGCAATTTGTGCGTACAATGTATTGATTGAATCTTTTTTGCAATTAATGCATATATTATCTGCCTTGGTCTCAAACCCAGTAAGTTGAAATTTTTGATGTAGAATTTCTATTCACCCATTCATAGTGTTCTAAGTTTCTCAGCTATCACAGACGTCACCCATCGCCCTCCATGTGTACCTTTCTGATTATAATGCAACCTCACTGCAAGATATTAAATTCTATAATTTTACTAACTTTCCATTTAAGATGTTAAATGTTTTCCTTTGGTGAGCGAGTCATATTGTTAGTTAAGAGAGCATGGTTTGGATTAATTTACAGTAGTAGTGTAGGTGTTTTGATTTGGAGCATCTCGAACATAAATTACATCATTAAATAAATAGTTTGATGAAATGAAAGGATATTCTTACATGTGCGTCACATGTGCCCACAAATCTAGTATTGTAGATATCTATACATTATTTTGAGCTTCTTTCAGTAGTCAAAAATTTCATATGAAAAATATTTATTCCATTTTATTGCAAAACTTTTGTGCTTTGCAAGGGTGATATGCAAGCGTTGGAGGACCTGACTTATGAGAGGCGACAAGAGTTTTTAAGGAAGCACCCATTGCCGGAGGAACTTCCAGTCGTTTCCTTGCACACAGAAGCTGGCCTAGCTCCAGGTGTTCTTGCCACCTTGTCCCGTGTGGCACATGCTGATCTCCCTCCCATTGTTGCCAGTGGTCAAGCTTCCAAGCTCCCTGTGGTGATGCCTCTTGCCGCGGCAATGGCTGCATGCGCTCAGCTGCTTCAGGTGAGATATGGTGAAAAAAGCGATGGCCTTGTCACTCGGAAAGATGCTGAAGTTCCAGGTTCGGTTGTGGTCCGTCCAGATCGAAAGCTGGACCATGCTTGGATGGTGTACTCCTCCCTCAATGACAACCCAAGCGAAGCAAATGCTGCACAGGTTTGTGAGGCTCTTCTCACGTTACTGGTCGAGGTCGGGCAAAAGAGGATGCATGAGATTGCCAGGAAAACTGAGTGACTCTGATCAATTGTGTGCTGTACCGTCTTGAGTAGGACTCGTGCAGCAAGTAGAATTTCTGTAGGATCTACGTGTAAATATTGAGTACCAGGACACAATGCCCTAAAATGCCAATTTTTGCATGGCAACAATTAACCAACACTGTAACTGGGTAAGAAGAATTTGAAAGTTTAATGCATCAAACTGTGATCATTATGTCTGGTCTTCTTTGATGTAATTTGAGATTTTGTTTCTGAATATGTAGTAAGAGTTTTTTGAGAGTAAAAGTTTGTTATACTCTTGTGCAGAATGTAACTATATTTTAGTATGCAAAATTGTCATCCATTTTCCACAAAGCATTATCACCATGATTAAACCTGTGTAATGAATTTAGGGATACCTTAATAATTAGTCTTGTTACTTTGAATAGATCACTTAATAAAGGATGAGGATGTTGAAGTGCATGAATTCAAGTGCCTACCTATTTAAATGTCTAGTTTATTGAATGTGTCTCCATTAGGGGTGCCACCGGATACGGATTATCCGCGGATATCCGCATCCGCATCCGCCTCCAATCCGGATACGGATATCATTTTTTCACATCCGTCAATATTCATATTCGTATCCGTATCCGAAAGGTAGGTGCGGATACGGATATGGTAAACGTAATATCTTATTCGTATCCGATCCGATATCCGAATGTTGCGTGCTTCATAATGATATCGGTATGGAGGAGACTATTCTTCAATGGAATAAGGCATTAAATTTTGATATTTTAAATTGGTGAAAAAGTAATAGTGGAAAGTATTCGATTCTTGCAATAGTACCACAAGATATTTTGAGTATTTCGACATCAACCATGGAATCCGAATCGGCATTTGGCACCGGAGGACGTGTAATTTATTGTTATAGAAGTCGAATGACAATGAATATGATGAATGTATTGATATGTACACAATAATATCATAGTATGTATCACATTTAATATTGTAGTAGATGAGATAAAAAGTAATATAAGTATTTCTGTTTAATTTATCTTTAACCATATCCATTTTTTACATATCCGATTAGTATCCGCATCCGATCCGCTAATATCCGATTTATATCTGATATCCGATTTTGGCGGATACGGAGATCATTTTTCCACATCCGCCAATATCCGTATCCGTATCCGAAGGTTGGGTGCGGATATGAATATGGTAAAGGTAATATCCGATCCGTATCCGATCCGATGGCACCCCTAGTCTCCATTCATTTGTTATCCGGAGTAGGCTGCATCTCGTTTAAAAATTGATGATGAGAAACTAAAGTTTTAATTATTTTTTCCCCCTTGCGTTCAAAACCTTCTTCGATTCTCTCTCTCTCTCTCTCTCTCTCTCTCTCTCTCTCACATTGGTGGTTGAACCGATTGCATCCTATCATTTCTCTTGGAGCATGTTTGGCATGAAAAAGAGAGAATAAAAAACTGACAATATCAGAAATTCTCAAAAAAAGTGAGCTGGCCCGTTGTTGTTAGTTTTCTGGGTGTTTTCTCCAAATGGAGAAGAAAACTGTCACAACCCATGTAAAACAAGCAGCTTTGTTGATTTTCTGTCGAACAAGTATACTCAGCTGAGAAAAGAGAGCGAGGCCCACAAATTCAGAGAAAATGACAGCTTTCAATTCATTTTCTGTCAAACAGGCCCTTAATACTAAAGCCCAACTTTCTTCCTCTTCTTCTTTTCTTTTCTTTTTTTTTTTTGATTTTTTCAAGAAACCGTTGAGCGGTTACTATTAATTGTAATAGCGCGGTTGAGTTTTCCTTTGTAATAATGCGTTGAATTTTTTTCTTTAGATGAAGCAAGTTCCTCCTTTTCAATTAGTTGTTCTTTTAAAGACATCCAGGATATTGTCTATTGATATTTGGGAAAAAAATGTTCTCATAGTTTGCTCAAAAACAAATTAAAAAAATTGTTGCTACTCACTTCTAGGTTACATCATCAGCTAGTTTGAATTGCTCGTGGAAATATCACTCTGAAAATTAGATTCTTGTTCAAAATTATGTCTCCTCTCTATTGATTTAAAATTGTATATCTATGCCCTGGTATTTATATTTTTGAGAGAAATCTTATTTTTATGTTGAGGATCCTATTCTATCCCAACCTTCTTTTTAAATATTAATTTGGATTAACAGGAGTGAGTTGTGTCCGTTTCACCACATCAAGGATGTTGGGGATCAGGACACTAGGCTATCAAGTCTCCAGTAAGCTCAAATACTGATATGTTTTGGGATTGTTGAAGTCTAATACATTATTTGGTTACACAACAGGGTGAATTGTGGACTTGTATGCTAGGTTTTTTTTTCCCGCTAATTAAGGGAGGGAGGTTGCATGAAGGCGACCAGATGTCCGTGCGGCATGGAATCCGAACCGTGAACCTCGTTGGTGAGCAAAACTCTTAATGAACCCAGAGATGCCACGAGCCACACGCAGAACGAAACTCTTAATGAACTCAACGACCCGTTTTCAGTCCTCACCGTTATACCTGAGAAAGAGGTTTAGGGCTCAAATTCTACTTGCACCACATCATACTATGCCGTATTCAACCGACAAAAAAGAGAGAGGGAATCTTCTCAAATCCATTAATGAATCATTTGGAATTTTGTCAGCCCAAGCAAAAAAACAATGCTGATAGTAAAAAATGAAGATTCAACATGTCAAGCATTTGAAACAAGCATGTTCGTGTACAAAATTGAAACCAGTGCACTTAGTATAATTCACCTGTAAGGTGCGTATTTGCATCTCGCCTCTATGTTGGTGTATTTTGTGATACATCCCCACTAACCATAAATGAAAAATGATGAAACAAACACACAAGCTTTGCTCTTAAATTCAATAAACATAAGACCCACAGCTATCCAGAACTGGTGTAAATGAACTTGTTTACAACTTCTTGTTTATACAACTCGTGTATTCATTTTGTTTATCAACACACACACACACACACCACACACACCAATGTCTTCAATTTCAGTGGCAAAATTTCCTTCTCTGAACAAAGTTGAAAAGAATAGCCATCAGCTTCTTCATATAAATGATGTTAAAACTATGAAGTTAAGTTCAATAATTGCTCTCTAAATTAGACAGGGGAAGATTCTGATCTTTACTGAACTAATGTCCAAAAGAGAGCATAAGATGCATATGCACTGAATCGAATAAATAGCAATCAACTTCTGAGCAGAAAAATCCAATCACTTGCAATCACATTTTTTGGACATTTCAAAGGAACTTTTTCCCCTTTGGATATGAGAAAACATATCAAGAATAGTTATCGAAATATCTTGTGAGATATATCAAGGGATTAACATCTAAGCTCTTGTACTCATTGTTAGATGCCTGCAGATACCAAATTCAGAAGGGAAAAAAATAACGACGTTTCAGGCATCTTGCTCTTGATGGAGTTTTATATAAGAAATCGATAAAGGATTTGTTGAACTATGAAAAACTACATTTTTATTGATTCTCAAATAAACTACACAATACAATTACACAGAACTATTGGCAATACGCTTCTTATATAGATCGATACAACACCAAGTCTTACTAAAACTATGACTGAAACTTCAGATACTACTAGGAGCTATAATTAAGTTATTCTATATTATAATGAATGCCTATTATATCTAACATTCCCACTGAAAATGGTATGAACGTCAAGAGTTTGCCTAACAAGGGGAAAAAAAAAAAAGGATTGTGAAAAATGGTTGAAATGCTGAAAGTAGTTGTTAAAGTGCTGAAAGTGTGGAAAACTATTGCAGTGTGGAATTGCTGATTCTCATGTCCAACTGTTTAATTGATGATGTCAAACTATTGATGATGTCAAAACAGGTGTTGGATGCTAAACATTGAATGTCGAAGATGAAAAATTGGCAAGAAAGAAGACAAAAGATGGAAAGGAGAGAGCGAACATAAACAAGTTGTTAAAATGAATTGCTAAATTACCAAGAGGAAATACCGAGAACAAAAACAAGCAAGTCAAATTGCTGAAAACAAAACCGAATTGCTGCAAGTAAAACTGAATTACCAAATTGCAAAGACAAATTATTAAATTGTTAAATTGCTGATTTTCAGCTACTGCTGAAGAACAAAGCCAAATCACCTCCTTCATAGAAGTTGCAAAATCAAATAGGGAAACAAACCAAAACAAATCAATCAAACCAAACCAAAGAGTTGTCAAAACTAAAATAAAGCTAGACCTGAACCGAATTGGAAACTGGATTAAACCAAAGAAAACTAAACCATATTTGAACCACAACCTGAGGTTGAACAAGAACTAAATAAAAAAAAAAATCTAAAATGCAACATTGAACCATAGTTTAAAATCTCCATATCGGTACCTCTGTTGGCCAATGATTTTTGGTACTAATATCGTCAATATTGATCATCAATATTGGCCGATATTATTGGGTAATATCTTATCAAGTACCTCAAAGTCTGATAAATGTTGCTGATATATATATTGGAATCGACTGATATTTGAAACCATGATCTGAACCAAAAAATCAAAATTAAAATTCTGAAATAGAGACCCATGCAGAGCTGTCACTACATGAACAAAACTATACTGCTCAATCCAGATCAAATTAGCCCAAACAGTTTTCACCAACATATCTAGCATGCTCATAGACATACCTTCGGATCACCAAAATTGACCTCTGGTGCACTTACTTACACCCGAAATCAATTTTGCCATCCAATCGAACTTTGACCCCAATTATATTTTCAGATGTTTGTTGTTTTATGCCCTACATCAAATCCATTTTTCTTTTTCTTTTTTGATGCTGGTAAAAACCGGAGTCAGCACAAGATAATGAGGCTGACACCATGGGGGCTTCTAGGAACCATGTTCCAGGAGCCAGCTCCCAAGGGGTTGCACCTGATAATAATCAGGGTTACAAGAATGTAGTCATAGCTACTCCGAAATTAAAAAGTATAAGATAACTCCGTTATACAGATTGTCGTAGCCTGAAATTGAAGGAGTTTCACCAAGTCCAGAGACCAAAGATAAGAGTTGTTATTCAGAGGATCAGCCAGGGGTCCTTCCTCTTGATCAAGTCAGAATGTTTCCATTTGGTCAAAAAAGCAGAACCGTAACATTGGTCCGAACCTGGTAAGCAATTTGTCCCAATTTGTCCAGAAATTCTCTGAATACCGGACAGTGCCGGCAAAGATTGTGTGCTAAAGATGGTGTGTTGTTCCACACTTCCAGATAGGGATGTCAAACGGCCAGGCCGGGCCGAGCCCGCCCCGCCCGGCCAAAGGAGGAGGCCCAGCCCGGGCCCGGGTTCCGTTTCCGGAACTCGGGTCCTGCCCGCAACACGGGTGACCCGGACCCGGGCTGGCCCAGATATTTTTAAAAAAATAAATAATAAATTTATAAAGATTAAATATATTAGTTTTAATATATTTGATACAACAATTGTGTGGGGAAGTTGGTCATAGGCTTGTTTAGCTAAGGCAAAGTGCTTGGGTTCAAATCCGGGGTTTTACAATTTTTTTTTGACATTTATTTCTTCGGTGGCGGGGTGGCGGGGAGGTGGAGGAGGTGGAGGGGTGGCGGAGGAGGGGGTGGCTCGGGTAGTGGAGGGCAGCCGGGGCGGGCGGCCGGACCTGGGCACGTGCCAAGCCCAGGCCTGGGTTAGCCCAGCCTGGGCGGGCCATGGGCCTCCAAGCAGGTGGGTCCGGCTATGCCCGTGCGGGTTGCCGGCCGGGCCCGGTTAACACCCCTACTTTCAGATTGGTAACATATGCAATCTGTAGATTCAAGCAGGATATTCCGATAGGCCAGTAGTGCCTTTGTAGGATGTCGTTTTCCCAGGAGTTTCCATATAAAGATGTAAGCCTTTACCGGTATCTAGGCATTCCAGATCTATTGTGTTCTCATCCTGCCTTCTTCCATTTGCCCGAGGCTATCATATGCTTCTCTAACCGAAAACGGAATTTAGGGGGTTACTCCAGATGGGGATATCTCGGGAAGCTTGGTTACTTGGTAGTGCCTTGATTTGAATGATCAAAGCCGGGGGAAAATTTTCCTCCAAAGCCTTGTGCTGCGCTTCCAACCAAAACGTAGGAATGCAGACAAAATTGGATCTGATGAACTTAATCATGATTGGAAACTCCAAAAACTCAGAGCAGATCCTTGAACAAGATCTATGAAGCGGACCTTTTATCTAATTGTGGAAGATCTAAGTGGAAAATCAGAAAATAGGAGTGGAAACATGCAAGCGGACCAAATCATGACGAAAATCTGATCACAATCAGATCAAATCAAAGTCAAAGTACAAATTATCAAATTGTCAAGTTAGCAAAAATGACAAAGCAAATCTCGAGTAAAACGAACAAAGAGTCAAAATTATTGATGTGGATACAAAAAAACAATTGTAAACAGATTGCGGAAGCAAACACGTAATCTTTAAAAATAATGTTGTGGTAGCATGTTAGTTTATGAAATACTAAATCTTCATTAATTTTCAAAATCCTACAAAATACAATTAGATAGAGTAATATTGTCCCTTATATAGACCTGTATCCTACTCAAACTATTACTGAAAATTCAAACGAAACTTCAAATACTACTGGGAGTATATAACTATAATTTCATGTTATAATTAATACCTAATATATAAGAGGGATTACTATCGTACATTATATGAACATGAAGATTATACAATTGAAATCTTGACTATCAAGAACAATATTAATAGTACAGTAACCAATGAGTACATAACCAATGACATGAAAAATAAACTTTGAAATCTTGCAGCAAATTGACTGCCTGAAGGTTTGAGGAAACTTGAACTCATGGATTTTCATTTTCAACTTATATGTAACAGCTGTTATTGTAGTAAAAACCTATGTTTCTTAGTACGCGGTAGAGAAACCAAAAGATTGCAGCCCTTGGGCCACAACTTCCAACGCAACATTCTAAATATAAATATGTTATTCAAAATCACTAAAGAACAATTAACACCTTTAATAAGAGCCACTTACCTGAATTTTAGCATATTGTATTGCTTCTAATGATTCTGCAATCTCCATCTGCTTCACTATGGTGGAATGCAATACCTGATAACTTCTATGTAATTAGAAACAGAGAGCAGAAAGTAGACGAAAATGAAGATAAGAAAGAATAAGCCTTGAAATATTTCCTCAAGACAGGCTAATGAAGAAAATAATATTCAATGAATCGGCCAAGATATGAAAATTATATGGGAAGATCTGTAATGCCCAACCATAAAACATCTTCAGTTCTTTCATACTGAGCTCAATCAGCCTGTGCTCATTAGAAACTCAAAGCATTTTGTGTTCCGTTAATAAAAATATAATTTGACACCTCATATTTAGGCACTAGATAAATAAACTGCAATCTTACCGTTTTTGTCCTCTCAAGGTCAGACTCAATAGATTTTATCCTGTTCCAAGATTCCAAGAGAATACACTCTTTCTCCAGAGGAATCTCTGCAGGCTTGCTGTTGATCTGACTGCACAAAGTCTCAAGCCTTTGAAGGCGCTCTAAACAAGGAAGTAGATAGTTTTCATCGATAGTTTCCACAGTAAGATTTGGAATGGGGTCAGGAGTGGGATTTAATGTATCTAAAGGATGCATGTCGTTGGACCTTCTCTCTTTTGTACAATTTAGAATCCGAAAGAATGATAGAACTTCAAACAAAAAAGCCATCAACACCATTACAAAATATCTTAAATTCCATTCATTTGAATCATTCTCGGTGGTGATTGTAATGCGCTCATTGATTGTCCCACCTGAAACAATGAATAATGAAATCAAGATTTCCTATCAGTTTTCCGGTAAAGTATGAACATGTTATTTTATGCTATTGAAGAAAATCAAGTTTGTATTAAAATATGAACATGTTATTTTACGATATTGAAGAAAATCAAGTTTGTATAGTTTTTGATATATAACACATCACTACATCCTTTATCATACCAAATTGAAGCAGATCAAGTTTTTTAGAATCCCAACAGAAGTAAATATATAACCACGCAGGAAATTTGTTTTCAGAACATGTGAGCACCAGCATATATACTATATAGTTGGTTTACGATGCTTTTGGTTTTGATTCCTTCACTTAAAAAATGAATGTCTTCCCCCTTAGAAAACCTTATTGTACCCTTTCTTCTGGATAGTTTCTTATTTGAGGCCTTCTAGTGAATCTCAGAGGCTTGCTCCTGTGTCGCACAAGCACCTGCAACATAGATAAGGTTATGTTACAGGTGAGCCGCAAGCGTAGATTTGAGTCATGATCTAAGGTTTGCGGATTTGCAAACCAATCCAGTGGAGGGAGAAGTTTGCCTTGGTTCCCTCCTGCGGTGCATCAACATGGTGACAACGGCAAGGGGTGGTGCTCCGGTGAACGCATCAGTAGTTGTGGTTGAATTGAATGAAAGAAGTTCGAGCGTCCGCAAAACTTCCAGCGAATCACGACTGGAATCACGATGGCAGCGAGCTGGCAAAATCACAATTTTGACATGAAGATAGCAATGACTGACGGGTCTGGCTCAGACGACGGTCTGTCAGATACAGATCAACAACTCTTCAGCATAGGGAGTTGCCAAAGAACACGGGACATGAAACTCAAGTCCGGATTGCAACAACAATTAGAAACTATTAGGACTCTATAACTAAACAACTCAACTAATTAATTATTATATCTAATAGGAGCAACCACGATACCACACTAAGTGTCTTGCATAAGTGTTTCTTGGTGTCCACCTTTAACATTATGGTGCCTACCTCTAGTACCCACATTGTTTATGCGCAAGGGAGGTGTATGGAATGCAATAGATCAACAAATTCAAAAGTTAATTGTGGCTTGCATTTTTTTTAGAGAGGAACAATGGTCGACACTCCATAATTAAGCGTGTTCAACTAATGCTACTGCTAGGATGGGTGATATCTTTAGAAGTCCTCACTTGGAGGATTGCATTATTGGCCCAAAGAGAAACTACAGCATTTTTATTGTCCTATCATTTGTTAACATATTTGGGGCTTAGATCGATCATTCATACATAACAAAGTTTCGGCTGTTCCCTCGAAGGCCTGGCTGAAACTGAGATGCAGTTTCGGTTTTGCTAAGTTTCACCTAATACATATTTGGTATTTCCCTAAGTCTACGATGAAACCTAAAAGAGAAAATAAAAACATAGGAAAAAGAAAAATGTAATGTTCCGAATTAATACTTTCATCTCTCTCCCTCCAATTTCTACAGCTATCCAAAGCAGTAATCCTAATTTGTCATAATTAGATCATAATTAGATATTTTTTAATTTTATTTCAATTATAATCTCAATTTAGTCACAGATTGACAGGTTTCATATCAATTTGGATTAATTTTGGGTTAAAGGGTTGACTGGTTGAGTATGAGAAGTTCATTTCTCTTGATTTAGCACTCACTTAACCTACATATTTGTATTATGTGCTTTTTTATGTACAGTATATGCGAAGAATCAAAGACGCTTACATGTCTATACACTGAAAACTGAAACCAAACCTTGAAAAGGTGCCTGTCAAAACTAAGAAAACTGGTCAAATCATTAATAAAAAAGGGTCTGAAACTGAATCCAAGTTCTCGAACCTTGAAACATGATAACAAGATTACATTAGACTCACTTGAAACCAGTGAATTCAACTAGCAGGTTCAAGATCCCAAGTACTTTTAAGTGAGGGCACACAAAAGTTACTTTTAAGTGAGGGCAAACAGTTATTTATGGACCATCTTAGCTCATTAAATCATTCAAGAAAGTTTTAGTAGAAGTGCAGACTATCTACGTCTATCAAAAAAAAAAAAATTCAAGTGCTAGAACAGTTGGCGTTCTTGCATGGTTACAAATGTGTATGACTGGACATAATTTCACATGATAACATGGTTATAGATGTCACACAATGAAATGTGCACTGACCAAACTAAAGGACTTAAATAAGATAACCTGTCAAATTGACTAATATATGTTCAAAGCTCCCTCAAAAAAAAAAAAAAGAAACTATATGAATTGACCCAGTTTCTGGTGATGACCTATCTCAAGTGTCACTTATCAGTACCTGGTGAATATGATGTCCCATTGGCGTATAGATTTGTTTGGTTTTTCAGTTTAACGGATGTCTTTACAGCAGATCCTGTTCTTCCTGTACCCAAGTCCACAGCTTTATCAACCACTACGAACTGATCCTCACAGCTGTAGTATGCTAGGGAATCGTTTGCCCTGACCTGTAGAAATCAAAAGGTGATATTAGTGACGGAACATGACACCTGACATCAAAAAGGGCATTGAAACGAGGGTTAGAGTTTAAGATGCAAGTCTAGACAGCTCCTATATTGATATGGCAGTTTTTGATTGACAAGATAATGAAAAATCTGTCCAAACCTACTCTAATAATGATAGTACAGTGTATGAAACAAATTTAGACTATGTCACTGTTAAAATGGATACTTGAAATATTTGGCTGTCCTTAAATGCCATTTCTTTCTTGCTACTACACATCCTGATGCAAAAGGTCAATATTCTCAAACCATGTTGGCTTCATATATAATTGTCATGTAATCAGGAAAAGATTGTCTATATTATGAGATCTGCTGCAGGCATTCCATCTCATTTTACATTTATGATTTAATAAGCTAATCATCTTCTACACAAGCAAGTAAACTTACAAAGTACTGAAACACTGACATTCTAGATTCTGACCGGATCTTTACAGTTGACACTCCTATCCATAGTGGAAGCCTTTTTCTCAAAAGAAGATCTGTCCCCAACTCAGTAAGAATGAACTATGGTGGATATTAGGACATTCAAATTATTTCCCTCAACCCTTTCTCCCTCTCCCCCAGCTTTCCTCTCCCCCCCCCCCCCTCTCAGCCTCCACTCCCCCTCTCCGTCTCTCTCTAGCTCAAACCGCCAAGGGAGGAGGGAACTGGCCGTTCCCCCCCCCCCCCTAGTTCTTCTCTTTCTTTTCTTTTTCCTTCCTTTTCTTTTTGTCGTTTGCTGTCAGATCTGGTCTTGAGCGGTCAGATCCGGTCAAGGGGGGCCGGATCCGGCCAAGCGGGGCCAAAATCTGGCCAAAGGTTGACCGAATCTGGCCTTGGCTAGTCAGATCCGGCCTTCTGCCTTCAGATACGGCCCGTCAGCGACGAAGATGGTGCCATGGTTGGCGAGATATCCTTGGGACCGGCCGCCTTGTTCAGCGAGTCCCCGCATTGCTCGCGATAATCGGTGGGCTGACATATGGACTTCTAGACTTCAACGAGGCCTGGAGACCACCGGAGGACGAGGTAAGGAGTTGATCGCCTGCAGGTCTGACCGAATCCGGACGAATTTTATGCCGCAGCTGCAAAAATGGGGACATGCCACGACATCAGTGGTGGAGGATCCACTCATGGGATGACCGGATCAGAACGGTAGATATTGTGCCGATGGTGGTCGGCCAAGAGATGGTCGGTCCTGAATTGCAGATACTGCAAGTGCAGTGAAGGAGGATGCCACGTCTTTTAGTGGTGGAGGATTTGATGACGGGATGATCAGATTGAGCTGCAAATGTCGTGACTTGGCCAAGGGTTGGACATGTTCGAACAAGTGACGACACATTTACGGTGGAGGGAGAAGCTGCGACTGAGATGAGTGTTCCGTGGCTTCTTTTTGATTTTTTTTCTTTTTTTTGGAAAAGGAACAAATTGTGTATGAGTGTTGCTATGCAAATTTGTACCATACTATTTTAGGAATGTTTCGTTAAATTCTTATTAATGAAAGTCGGGATTTGTTGCCTCACGGTTTTATCTAAAAGAAACAACCATGAGAAAGAGAGATATAGGACGAGGCATTGCTCGAGATGGGAAAGGCCAAGTTAGGACCTTGAGCAGAAAGGCTGCACATACCAAAATTAATTAAAATGGTCAACTTTAAACGAGGATGACAAAAAAATTTGTAGTGGTTAGTTTCTGACTCTCTCGAGATTATGCCACGCGTCCATCCAACCCCAAAAGAGGTGTGTGACACATGGCTGCTTTCAGAACTTCTGTGCAAGAGTCTTTGGTTAATTCAAACTCCAAGCAGATCGTTTAGTTAGAAGGAAGAGATAGAATGGGTTATGAGAATCTCTATCTCTAAGTCAAATCTATATTTGAATTCGACAGTTACGGCTCGGGAACAGTTTATCTGTATCTACAGCTAGACACAAACTATCAGATGGAGAAGAATTCTCACACATCCTATTCAAAGTAGGGCGTTCAGCTCTAGCCGTCTCGGAGATAAGAAAACTTAATGTTTAAACATAGCTGGATTCTGTAGCCTTATCCAACCGGTACCACCTGTATAAAAAACAGACCCTTTCTAACATGAAGGGGGCGATCAATGGACCAACCAATCAATCAAGCCAGAAACCTTAGCGCACCAGAGAAATCTCTCTTGTAATCGCTATTATTATAGTAAATTCTCTCTTCCCCGTGATTTTTCTCATTTGGGTTTTACACGCAATTCTCTGTGTTTGCGTTGAATTTTTTGTGATTTATTTTTCTCATCTCCACAAATCTGCTATGTGAATTAATTCTCTAAGAATTACCCACTATATTTGGTGCTTTTATTGAGATCCTTCAGACCATACTCTTAAGATCTCATCCAATACCCTAACTCTTCTACAAAATACCCTCGCACAATAATCATGGCGCACAAGAATGTGACCCGTCATGACGCCAACGCTCCCGGTAAAATAGATCCATCAGTTCTTACCCGCTGGCAACTCATTCATATGGTGATCGACCTACGATGACGGTTCGGTAAACAGCGGGCAAAGGCAGACCGCGAACGAGAACTGGTCGCCATCCATTGTGCTATCGCAGAACGCGAGCGAGAGACAGTAACGCAAGTCCATCATCAGTTGCTTGCGCATATAAAAGTTTCGAGAAGTGCAACGAGTTATTGAGTTGGGTGTCAGGGAGACTCAGGTGGACACCTCCTCCGAGGTCAACCAACATCTCGCAGCTTTGACTGACCTACATTTCAAGCTAAATAAGATGCACTCCAAAGAACCTCTCTGTATGGGGGCCCCGAGAGCCTTCGAGCCAATCGCTCACGAAAGCGTGCGAGAGGACATCACGGCCTAACACATAAGGAGAACGCTTCCCTGATAACTGCGAAGACCGAGGATGCCTCAGTCTTCACCCCCCTAAAGCTGCTGATTGACCAAATCTTTTATGTCATCAAGCATCAGCCATGGCTGAAACTCCCAAGCCAACAAAGCACGGCACAAATTCCCTGAAAGCAGGGAACTGCTTCTTCCATTGCAGTCGGGGACACGTCACCATGCATTACTGGGCCCTCAAAAGACACCTCGAGGACCTACTTCAACGTGGATACCTGGACGAGTTCATTCTCAACTTAGAGGAAGATCCAGAGATCGAAGAGGCTCCAGCCGAGATCGTCGACTAAAGCGCTCACTCATCGGCACCATTCGGGACAGGAAGACCCCCGACAGGCAACAAAGTTTTCCTCACCTGAAATGATACTATGTGTTAAAATCATGTAATATCCAATAAAAATTATGCAGACTCTTTTCTTTTGATGTTCAATATCTTCTCCAGGTACGACAAGCAAGCCTATACGGGTTCCACCCTGATGACTACAAGAGAAAAACAGCCCATAAGGGTCCTACCCTGACGACTACCCTCGAAGTCCACTAAAAAAAAGATTCAAGACATCACATAAGAGCATTAAGAGCAGTGATTAACACCCAAAGAAAATAGAGGACGCATCTTATTACATCAATTCTTACAAAAAGAGGGGCAAGTTATTTAGCTCCGCCTACAACCACTGCCTTAGTCCTCCGACCATCCCGGAGATCTCCCGTGCTAACCACCGGAGCTTTCAGCATGATCGATCGTCCTTCCCGACTGGCGACCCGAACCCCTGGGCCGGGAACTAGGTCCCTCAGGGTAGTGGCTCATACTCCTGAGCCATCCTCCGACGCTCTCCACCCGGTCGTCTGAGCTAAGGATTATAACTTGAGAGCGTAGCGTTTGTACCTCCTCGAGCAGCACCTCATGAGCTCTCCAGATCTCTTCATAACGCTCTGATTGACGTGAAGCCTCGGCCCTCAACTCTTCAACATCCTTTTCACATTCTCCAAGTTATTCTTCAGCACTCGTATTTTGTGATAGAGCGCTAGCTTCTCGACGCATCCCTTATCGATCTTTTCTCGAAGCGAAGAGATCGTCGATTGGGCCAAAGTAACATTCTCTTGAAGGTTAGACACCTCTTCCCACGCCTTTGTAGCTCCTCAAGCCTACTTAGGAGCCTTACTTCAAGGTCCGCCTTCTCATGTCTCAATTCAGCCGTCACCTCTAGCAACTCACAGCCTTTCTAAAACACTCCACCCAACCTCTTTTTGAGATCTTCTACCGTCACATTGTGAGAGATGCGATCGCGATCCAGCTGGGAGGTAAGAAGATCGAACATTTTGTGCTTTATATAGCGAGAAAGCCCAGATATCATCCGCAACGAACTAGCAACAACCTTTCTCCAGGCATTCAGGAAGTCTAACAACGACCCAGACTCATCGTCCACATCTATTTCCACCCCCATCATCTCCTCCCTCGCGGTTAAAACTTTCAGCCACCTCAGAGAGCTTAACTCTAGAAGAGTCGCCCCATCGGAGTTTATACATGCGAGGGCATCCGTAACTCCTGAAAGACTCTTCTCTGATCGAGACCCTCCAAGCCTATAGAGACTACCAAGTCAGAAGCTAGACAAGAATGGTCTACCAAACCGGTGTCCACAATGGCCTTGAAACACAATGAAAGCAAGACATTCAAAAAGAGGTGAAAGCTGAAGATTCATTTATTCCTTCAAAATGATTACATTTGATTTTTATAAACAACAAAAGAAAAAATGACAAGACAAACTCTCAAGTACTCCCTTTGCCTTTGTGAGACGCCTCGGAAGGGGTCGAAAGCGCAATGCAGCTTCGGAGGCAAGCCGTAGCCACAAGCCCAGTGGCGGGAGCAGTTGGCGGAGGACTCGTTGCAAAGGGCGCAGGCCGCGCAACATTATTGGATGGAACGCTCAAGGAGATCTCCGCCACGGTAGCAGGGTGCTTTCAGGGGATTCCTAGCCTTGACTCTCGAGGAAGGCCCTAATTTCAAGCGGGTACCTCGGGGACGCACCTCGTTTTTCGTCTTCGTGCCTATCTTTATATTTCTTAAATTTGAAAATCTTCACCACCCGTTGACTATGATCTATAGTTGTTTGCTCACGTGTTCCACCTCATCCTGAGCAGCCAGCACTCGATTCAAATCATCCTCGAGGCTTGCCTTTGCTGCATCAAATGCATCTCTCTCCGCCCCCTCGGTACGCTGACGCATCTCCTCAAGCTCTTGTCGAGCCGTCTGCAGGCAAATTTTATTCATTGCAGCTCAGAGTCCCTCTTCTCCATCTCCGAGCCATTCTTCTTCAGCTCCCCCTAAGCCTCTGACAGTTGAACCAGCAAGGTCTCCCTTTACCTTGACGCCCTCTAAGCCACTCCAACTCTTTCTCTCGACTTGAACGAACCACTGCTTCGTGGTCCGAATCTGCTTGGAGCCGACTAATTTGTGTAGTCACCGTCTCCCCAGCAGCATGCAACTTTTTCACCTCCTGGAGCAGCTCAGCAATCTTGCCCTCCTCAGGGCCATACAATGGTCGCCCAGCAGCTCAAAAATAACCACAACATTTTGAGGTCAAAGCATAAGTCAGAGGTAACATGATTCTTACCCTGAAGACCTCATTCTTCACGCGTCGCCTCTGGTCCTTCAGGGCAGGGTCTTGATTTTCTCAAGCTCTCTGAGGAAGTCACCATACTCGAGAGCAGCCTCGACATCTCCCCTCCGAAAAACAACCCGAATGGAGGGTTCTCGATGGGCCTCTCCAACGACAGCTCCGAAGACTCAATAGCAGTTCCTGAAAGACCGTGATTGTCACAACCCTCACGCGGTCTCCCGACGATGAGGCTTCAGTACTCTCCGCCACCTTGGACCTAGGCAAGGACTCAGGCTCACCCCGCCAAAGTAGAGGCATCGTTCCATCCACTTCATCGTCAGAAGGTAACTATATGACAGTGGAGGGCGCCGAAAGCTCTTCCCCCTATCCATCCTCCCGAAGGACATACCCATAATCCCATCGGGAATCTCAGTGACAGAAAAAGCTGCTCGAGCCCTAAAGTCTACTGGCGCAGGACGCCTTACCCGAGCATCTCCACCCTCGGAAGGCTGCCCCGAAGCGACGGACGAACAGATCGGCACGTCCGCCAGCAACTCCTTATCAAACTCATCGAAGTCGAGCCTGATCCTCTTCTGCAAAAGAGAAATAAGCATAAAACATTGACCCATTAAACAGAAAGCCAAAGAAAGCCAGAAATTACCTCGGGGCGCGAAGATTGTGAAGATTGAGCTAGAGTTTTTCTTCTTCGTAGGAGCCATCCGCCCTGAACCCCTTGACCTCCCAAAGTCGACAGCTGTTGAGCTCTTATCGAAAGCGGGGAACCCCGGCTCAGCGACGGGCTGGTTCTTATCCGAAGCAGACACCTTAGGGAGAACTAGGGGCACATGAGGATGGTTGGGGTCCAATAGCCAACTCCAGTTGCGATGATTCCGGTCAATGGCCATCAGCTTCCGCAACTTAGCCTCGATATCAACGGTGAGCAAGGCCCCCCAATGAGGGACGGGGCCTAAGTTCCAAACGATCGGGATAGCACAACACTCATCCTCCAATTCGGTTTCCCATGGACCGGTAACCAAACCACAATATCTCGCTTGCCATGATCGTTGCAACCATATTGATGATAATCTTATCAACTTTGCTCTGGGGGACAAAATAACGCGCGTCTTGAGGGGTCATTCTTAGTGCGTAGGCGGTGCTGAAGACCTCACGCTAACACGTATCAGGAGCATACAAAGCGCAGAAATCCTCAAACTCTAGTACCGTACGCCAAGCTACTCTCGACAACTGAGAAGGGGCGACCCTATAAAAAGTTAGAACACTGCGGATGAACCTCGTCCTCGGCATCCTCAACTCCAATGCCAGAACTTGGGAATGCATATATACACCATCGTTAGGCGAAGCCAGAAACGTCAACACCATGGGGGCAAAACTCGACTTTGATCCCCAGGTTCAAGCGAAAGCCATACTTCGCCAGATACTTATCCACCTCCTCCTGATTATAGATCCTGGAGATTTTTGGATTGAAGGCTATCCCATCTCCTCTGTCGCGGTCTTTAACTTGCCCATACCGTTGGACAAACTATACTTCTCTCATTTCTTCATCGCAACAGAAATGAGAAAACTGACTGAGATCTAATAACTGGATAATCTAAAGAAGGTAAGAAAGAAGATGCAGAGATTTGGGAATGCCCAAGACCTCAGAATGTTGCTTTAAACCCTAGGGGAATGAGCAGTCGCTCGATCAGGAGCCTACGTATTACGACGGATCAGATCAAAACCGTCGCTTCAGATACGCAGTACCAATCTCGAGTGTCTCGCCCCACAAAAGTAACAGTAATTTGATCAACGCTGCCGCGAATGGGACGCGCATTTAAGGCTCTGCTAGCCTGTAAAGTTACGCACGCCACTAAAAGACAAGAACTAAAAGATAACGATTAACCCGAGACCAGACCCAGGAAGTTTGCTCCCTCCTCTCTCTCAGAGTCCCCGGGAACCTATAGTCTCAAAGGGAGAGTTCCCCGAAAGAGAGTTCCCCGACCTCATCCAAAGAGAGGGAAGCAGAAAGGCATCTGTAGTGGTCAGTTTCAACCCTCTTGAAATCATGCCATGTGTCCACCAGCCCCAAACAGGCACGTGACACGTGGCCACTTTCAGAACTTCTATGCAGGAGTTTTCAATTAATTCAAACTCCAAGCAGATCGCGTAGTTAGAAGGAAAAGAAATTGGGTTATGAAAATCTCTATCGCAAAGCCAAATCTCTATTTGAATTCGACAGTTACGGCTCGGGAATAGATTATCTATGTCTACAGCTAGACACAGACTGTCAGATGGAGAACAATTCTCACTCATCCTATTCAAAGCAGGACGTTCAGCTCTAACCGTCACGGAGATAAGGAAACTTAATATTTAAATAGAGTTGGACTCTGTAGTCTTATCTAACCGATACCACCTGTATAAATAACAGACCCCTTCCAACATGAAAGGGGCGATCAATGGACCAACCAATCAATCAAGCCAGAAATCCTAGCACACCAGAGAAACCCCTCTTGTAATCACCATTATCATAGTAGATTTTCTCTCCCTCTCTCCATGGTTTTTCCCATTTGGGTTTTTCATGTAATTTTCTGTGTTTGCGATGGATTTTCTGTGATTTGCTTTTTCCATTTTCACAAATCTGGTGCGCGGATTAATTTTCTAGGAATTACCCACTGCAGAATTATAATGGAATGTCATCTCTCTTTAGTAAATTCACTAGAAAATGATAAAACTCACCATCAACATATGGACACTAATTACTAAATATAGTTACGAAATCATCTCCAGAGTAACTAAATGTACATTTTACTACAAGCTAATGAACTAATCCCTAGCACAAAAAGTATTGTGGAGGCCTATACACAGAAGACTACTGTCGTACTTCGGTTAAGTATGGATTGAGTTGTCTATAGTAGCGTCCAAGAGATAACCATTGTTCCCTCTAGGTTAGGTATTTTGAAGTCTGGGAAAGCCTTCAAGGATAGCTAATTTGCATGAGCTTGATTAATATAACCACTTTTCCTTCTCTATGGAAAACCAAACCAGCCTTTTGGGCTCACATGGCATGCTCTCTCTTGGAAAAATGCATATAGTCCAGGAAGCTGATACCAAAATTAGAAGATTTATGTACTTGTCCAAGCCTGTTGGTAAAGTTCTTAAACTTTGATTGATCCTTAAAGCCAACCCCTGCAAAGGGGATAACTGCTAGTTTCTAAAATAGATGTATTCAAGTTATTTTGACATTTAAAGACACAAGTGAGCATGTAAATGCAAATGAGAAAAGGAATAGGTATCAAGTACTAATTTAAAAAATAAAAATAACAGAAATCAAAAGTTGGACTGACTTCTTCATGAACTGGAGCTAAACGAACGTATCCAGATGTCCTACGTCTTACAGGAGAACCAATGTCATCCATATCCGATCCTGATTTAGCTGTTGATGTATCACTAATTCTTCCCTGCTATTTGTCAAAGCAACAAGTAAAAACCATTTTGAACAGGTGGACTATAGCCGATTAATAGAATAAAACAGCAGTGAATGCCTGGTATGAATAAATCTTGCCTTCAACGGGTATAGTCTGGTGCAGTACCCAGTCCTGAGTTCTCCATCTGGTGTTCGTGTAATTGGCCTTAAAAATGTTGCTTCAGCATTACGTACAAGCTAAGAAAGCCCATGGTACTTGTAATTATATACCCTGTTTCTGTTTCTCTCCTTTCTCTTAAGAATAATACTTAATGTAACACAAAATTGCAGGATTACGGAACATAGGACTGACCTTCATGATATAAGGATCATTCCATGGTCCTTTATTAGACCGGAGACATCCTCCCTCACCAGGGCATGTGCATGAGCCACCCAGGAAATCCGGTAGTTGGCTGCATCAAGAAAAGCACTGTAATTCACTGAAATATTAATAGTGAGAGAGATGAGAAGCAGAAGACCAACCTTGCATCTACAGCTTCTAGTAATCTACTTTGAAATTTGGCCCTAGCACCTGCTTACAAATATGTTAGATGTACCAAGAATGTAAAACTGAAGAAATTATGAGAACAGTTCCATCTAAGTGTGCTCCTTACATGTATCTTTGCAGTAGTTTTGGGGTCAAGAAAACCCCTTACAGTGTTCCAAAGAAGCTTGAAACCATGACCAGCATTGACAATGAATATCTGATGTAGAGTCTGAACAAATAAACAAGCAAAAATGTTTCTGAAGTTTAAGACATAAAAAAGAAAACACACTTAGTAGCATAGCAAGAAGTACCTCGGGATAGTAATCACCATCTATTTTCTGCATATTCGACAAGAGGTCTCTTGCTGTTTTGCTGAAGTTCTTAAAACCCTGAATTACAATGAAAATTCAAATTCTTCTCAAAATACTATAGAAAATAACATAAAAAACTTAGGAAAAAGGGATTAACAAAAAGGAAACATTTCTTGCATAAAAATATGGAATATCAATTAGGTATTGAAGCATTCACTTACAACACCATGAACATCTAATATTGTAGTTGTGGAATCAATGTGACGGGGAACCAGACGGGATTCTCTCCCTAGGGTTTCTCACCCAAAGCACACAGGCTACAAAGCTTAAAAGCAATTTTCATTCATTCCAAAACTATCAATAACAATACCAGTCTTGGCCTTAAATAGGCCTACATCAACAGAAGTATCCCATTACAACCGATATGGGACTAAAAGAAAAATGCCAAATAAATAGAAATTACAATAAAAGGGAATAAAAGCTAAATTGACTTTCCCAGCCCTAATCGAACCAAACTGAAAGTGTGCGACGACGCCTCCTGGTGTAGAATCGCAATCCTGGAGAGATGTCCCCATCATTCCCTCGGGGTTGGAAAAACTCGACTCTGTCGAATGTGAACCTCCACGGCTTTCATAATGCTTCAGACGATCAGGGTCCAACCGTTGGAGTTCCTCTCGATTAATCCAAGTGTTATCAGAATCAGGTAATCCTTTCCAACGAACCAAAAATCTGTGGTAACCACCATCTCTAGTAGAGACAATCTGATCATCAATAATTTCATCAATTTGATCTGCCATATGGGTTGGATGTATTTGGGGAAGAGAAGGTAATAAGGGTCTCTCAGGAGGTGGCACAGGGGAAGGCTCATCCAATAAAGGATTATCAGGGGAAAAATTGGGCCCTTTATAAGCAATCAAATCTTCAATATTAAAAGAGGGACTAATGCCAAAATGCGGTGGGAGATCTACCACATATGCATTTGAATTAATTTTCTTCAAAATTTTGAATGGTCCCGCACTACGTGCGTGCAATTTCTTCACGGTACCCGGAGGATACCGTTCTGGTCGAATCCGAACCATCACGTAGTCTCCTACGTTAAACTCATGTGCTTTCCTGTGCAAATCTGCATAAGCCTTATAGTTTGCATTATTTTTCTGAATTTGATCGCTGATCTCCTTATGCAAGTCATGAATGTGTGATGCAAATGATGCAGCTGACTCAGACATCCTAGTATGATGAGGTACCATGGGAATTAAGTCTATAGGTTGCCTAGGTTGATAACCATGCACTACCTCAAATGGACTCATGCCTATGGTTCTATTGACAGAACTGTTGTATGCAAATTCAGCAGTAGGTAACACAAGATCCCATGCTCTAAGATTCTCACCCACTAGACATCGAAGCAGATTACCAAGACTCCTATTGACTACTTCAGTTTGGCCATCAGTTTGTGGATGGAATGCCGTAGAAAACTGAAGTTTAGTTCCCATTTTATGCCACAGGGTTTTCCAAAAGTAGCTCGTAAATTTAACATCCCTGTCTAAGACAATTGTTTTAGGTAGCCCATGTAGTCTAACAACTTCATCAAAGTATATTGTAGCAACCCGAGATGCATCCGACGTTTTGGAACATGGCAAGAAGTGAGCCATCTTGGAAAAACGATCTACAACCACAAGTATGGAATCATGCTTCCTTGCTGTTTTTGGTAAACCCAACACGAAATCCATACTGACATCTTGCCAAGGACAGTTAGGAACTGGTAGAGGGGTGTAGAGACCAGTATTTTGTTTTCGTTGCTTGGCGAGTTGACATGTACGACATTGACTAACAAGCCTTGCAACATCTCTTTTTAAGCTCGGCCAATAAAAACGATGTTCGACGGCTTCAATTGTTTTATTTCGCCCGAAGTGTCCAGCAAGTCCCCCTGCGTGTAATTCCCATACCAGAAATTCTCTCAATGAGGTACGAGGAATACACAACAGACGAGAGCGAAACAAATATCCGTCTTGCAGAAGAAAACCATCAATCTCATGAGTTAAACTATCCCTTAAGACAGTGTATATATTTCCAAAATCAGGACATGACTCATAAGTGTCTTTGATCTTCTCGAAACCAACCACTTCCGTACTCATGACAGAAAGTAAAGCGCGACGACGGCTAAGAGCATCAGCGACCCTATTTTCCACCCCGGCCTTATGCTTGAGGACATAGGTGTAATCTTGAAGGAATTCTACCCACCTACCATGCCTCGAATTCAACTTCTTTTGAGAGTTGAGATACTTAAGGGCTTCATGGTCGGAATAAATGACGAATTCTTGCGGTAACAAGTAATGGCGCCAATAACGCAGAGCTTGCACTACCGCATAGAACTCCTTATCGTAGGTAGAGTACCGTTGCTTAGCATCATTTAACTTTTCGCTAAAATAGGCAACGGGATGCTTTTCTTGACTTAAAACACCACCTATCCCAACGCCTGAGGCATCACAAGTAATTTCAAAAACTTTCGTGAAATCTGGGAGCCTCATAACAGGAGCTTCTGTCATTCTCTCTTTGATTTCCCGAAACGCCTTGGCAGCAGCTCTAGTCCATTCGAAGTCCTCTTTTTTTAAGCAATCGGTAATCGGAGTCATAATCGTACTGAAGTTTCGAATAAAACGTCTATAGAAAGTGGCTAACCCATGAAAACTTCTCACTTCTCGAATACTGCATGGTTCTGGCCATTCCACGATAGCTTTGATTTTATCGGGATCTGCGGAGACACCTTATGAAGAAACAACCACTCCTAGGAAAATGACTTTGTCGGTAAGAAAGGTACATTTCTTAGGATTGGCATATAAACTTTCCTTTCTCAAAGCTACACAAACTTGCGTGAGGTGGTCCAAATGTTGCTCCTTTGATTTGCTATAAATGAGGATGTCATCAAAATATACGACTACAAACTTTCCGATAAAGGGTCGCAATACTTGTGTCATCATTCTCATAAAAGTGCTTGGAGCATTAGACAAGCCGAAAGGCATGACCATCCACTCATACAGCCCATCCTTCGTTTTAAAGATTGTTTTCCATTCATCTCCCGAGCGAATACGGATTTGATGATAACCACTCTTAAAATCTATTTTTGAAAAGATGGTAGCACCTGTCATCATGTCAAGCATATCATCCAATCTGGGGATTGGAAAACGATATTTTATCGTTATTTTATTGATAGCACGGCTATCCACACACATACGCCATGTCCCATCTTTCTTCGGCGTTAACAGTGCAGGGACCGCGCAAGGGCTCAAACTTTCTCGTATGAACCCTCTGCTCAACAACTCTTCAACTTGCCTCTGTAATTCAGCATGTTCCATTGGGTTCATTCGATAGTGCGGCAAGTTGGGTAGAGTGGCTCCCGGAACTAGATCAATGGCATGTTGAATGTCCCGCATTGGTGGCAGTTCAACAGGGAGGTCGTCAGGAAATACATCAGCAAACTTTGTGATAACAGGGACCACTTCAGGAAGAATCGTTTCATGAGATTCTTTCGCTACTTCCCGAGCAAGCAAAACTATGACTTGTGCCCCACTACTCACTTCTTATTCAATTTCTTTAGGGCTGATGAAGTTGAGCTTCTTCTCTTTGCTCGTGTCTACTGGCTTTTTCTCTTGTTTGGACCTGGGTTGACTCGGGACTAGTTTGATCCGTTGTCCTTCATAGTTGAAAGTACAAGTGTTGGACTTTCCCCACAAAGTCACGTCCATATCAAATAACCAAGGTCGACCAAGAATCACATGTCCTGCATCCATTGTTATTACATCGCGCCAAATTTTATCCTTATAGGTGGCAAATTGCACAGGTACAAGACATCGTTCATTCACCTCCATCGATGCTGTGTTAATCCAGGTAACTTTGTACGGACTAGGGTGAGGGACCGTCTTCAACCCTATCTTTGAAATCAAACTAGAGGACACAGCATTTATACAGCTCCCGCTGTCGACAATGATTTTACAATTTTTCTCACCAATCTTTATCCATGTATGGAAGATTGAGGTTCTTCGCTAGTCAACCACGTCTTTAGGTTGAGCGAGGTTACATCGAACCACAGCAACTTGCCTGATAGTACTAAGAAATTCCTCTTGTTCTAAATCATTCTCAGAATCACTGCTCGCATTTCCCACAAATACAACTTCCTTTTGAGGTTCGTCCTGCACCTCATCTGATTGATCATCCAGAAAGAGGGTCCTGGATTTGCTTGGGCAAAACTTTTCTACGTGCCCATATCCTTGACACTTATAACATTGGGTGCGGGGATTGGTTCGTGGCACGCCCTCAACTGGGCCTTTACCCTTGAGATCTCCTGTTGGGACCGAACTGTTAGGATTGGGTTTGAGCTGGGACTGCCCAGAGGTAGCTCTCGTGCTTTGGCTCTTGTACTCTGATCCTCGTTGATAGTAAGATCCTCGAGACGCATCTAAGTCCCGAACTATCTGGTAGGCGTGTTCTAAATCACTAACACCCCTTGCAAAGAGCTCTCTACGGAGATCATCGCGAAGGCCAGACCTGAACCTAGAGAGGGTGACTGTTGGAGATTCATCAACGAACTCGCTGCACCGGGTCAAGAACTCATCAAATTTCTCAATATATTCTGTAGCAGAACGATTCCCTTGTGTAAGTCTGCTCCACTTGTCTAAAAGTTGATCCTGAAAAGTAATAGGGAGATATTTCTGGCTTAACTTAGCCTTCATCTCATCCCAAATCCGGATCGGTTCTTGCCTCCTGAGGGCTATCAGTCTTTCAACATTAGACCAATATTGTCCCGCTTGTCCTACCAGTTTCATGGCAGCGAAACGGACTCGCCGCTCTTGGGACATCTCGTACCACTTGAAATAACGCTCTAGACTCGTTACCCAATCAAGGTAATATTGTGGGTCTAAGCGGTCGTCAAAGTTCGATACGTCTACTTTGATGTTTTTCATGTACCGGTCATCCTCATCGTATCGATTATAATTCATGTTTATTCTCTCCTCTCGACGATTGTCCCGATTGTTAAGTTGACGCTCTTCATTACGAGAGCCATCATGACGTTCCAATTCCAGCCTGTCCATTCTCTGACCTAGAGTGTTCATTTGGGCCTTAATTTCCTCAAGAGTTTTTAGAATTTCAAGAGTCATGTAATCTGTTGGTGAGGTGATACCAGACGAAGAAGCATTGGGATCCATGTCTATATTAGGTACAACTAGGTCGTATACTCTACCACTACGAGTACGCATGCACAGTTCCTTTTTCTCTCTTTTTTTTTGTTATTATCTAAATGCTGAATGTATGATGATGATTTTTTTTTAATATTAATGAATGCAATCTATTATTTCTATATGCCACTAACAACTCTAATGCAATTGTGCAGGATGATGAAGATGCGGAGGATCAGCAACTATTCAGGAAAGTAAAGCGCACAATAAGACGAATGAATCTGCTAGCTAGCTTAAGAGCGTAAAATAGAGACTATGTTGTAAAGAACTTGCAATTAGACCTCAATATTTTGTAAGATATTAATTCTATGCAATTGTTGAGATCTACGATGTATTTAGCAGTCCCTAAATTAATATCAAGATATCTCGCAAATAAGGACAAAGCAGATACACTCACTCACTGTTTGTGGATGGCAGATAATTAATGAAATTAGAATGACAGAGACAAAGTGGTATCAAAATTTCGTTCGCAGGAAGTTATACCTGATCAGATTACCTGGATGCCTGATTTCCACCTAACCTTTGTTGATGATCTCCTTGATGCTGGATGTCAGTCGGGTGAGTTGGAGAGTCAATTGAATCAAAGTGGCTCTTGCTCCTGCTTAAATGTTCATTCACCAGCACGCTCAGGAGAAGGGTTTCGATCTGAAGGGCAACCCGAACAAGCTGATGGATCGGGCTTCGATCAGGAGAGCGACGCAGAGGAAGATCCCTGTGTCGATGAGGCAGAGGAAATGGACGGCGAAGAGGCGGCGCTGATCTCTGTCGTCGGTGTCGGTGGAGGCTCAGGAGACCTCGCTGTCGATGAGGTTGGCAGCGTGGAGGCGAGTGCCCACGGAAGTGTTTCGGTTGGATGAAGTCGGCGAGATCTCTGTCGTCGAGATCTCTGAAGGTTTTGATGGTGATCGGACGTTGATGGCGCAGATCTGGTCACCAACGGAGATATGTAGCTTGCGTCGGCGTCGCCGAGGTTTGATGAAGTGGATCTTGTGTTGAGATCAGCGGCGACAGCTGATCGTGGTCAAGGGCGGTTGCGTGGACAATGGCGGTGAGCGTCTGCAGATGGAGTTGGGGAGAGCTTGAGGCGATCTGATGACGAGGGCGAGACCGGGATCTCACAGGATTCGTCGGAGGACGAGATCCGGTCGTGAGGATAGTCGATGACGGCGGATCACGTCGTCGAGGAAGATTGGCGTCGATGACGTTCTTGGCGTCGATGACGATCGGCGTCGATGACTTCGTCGATGGAAAGGGAGTGGTGGCGGCGCGAGATCTGGCGCACGTCGTGAGGCGAGCGCGAGACGACGAGATCTGGCGTCGACCTGGGCGTCGATGAAGACGGGCGTCGTCGATTTGGTCGTCGATCTGGGCGAGTGCTCGCAGGTGGAGCTTGTGGGTTTTTTTTGTTGGGCTGAGCAGCAGTGAGAGGGGAAGAAGAGATCCCCTTCTTTGCGTTTCTTTCTTCTTTTTTTTTTTTAAAGGCGGCGGCGGCACTGATTGGGGAAAGGAGAAGGGGAGAGAAAAGTAGGGTTTTATTTAATATTTGGTGGGAAAAATTTTGTTGTGTTGTGTTTTGGAAAAAAAATTAGGAATTTAAGCTCTGATACCAAAATGACGGGGAACCAGATGGGATTCTCTCCCTAGGGTTTCTCAACCAAAGCACACAGGCTACAAAGCTTAAAAGCAATTTTCATTCATTCCAAAACTATCAATAACAATACCAGTCTTGGCCTTAAATAGGCCTACATCAACAGAAGTATCCCATTACAACCGATATGGGACTAAAAGAAAAAATGCCAAATAAATAGAAATTACAATAAAAGGGAATAAAAGCTAAATTGACTTTCCCAGCCCTAATCGAACCAAACTGAAAGTGTGCGACGACGCCTCCTGGTGTAGAATCGCAATCCTGGAGAGATGTCCCCATCACAATGTGTCTTTTGCTGCAACAGAACAAGCTGGAATTTTTCATGAAAGGATCTCTCAAACTCTTGCACATGATACATGATACTTCATGTAGCGTTCTAGTGTTGTAATGTGCATGAGCTTGTTAGGTTCAGCTTTCCCAAGCCTCTCTATGTAGACTGGTCTTCCCTCTTTGTCAACTCCATGGTATCCTTGAGGATAATAGCGTGCTACTTCCTCTAGCTCCCCAAACTCAAAATCCTTGCAACAGTAATACATGCATGTTGCAATAGTTTTAGATAACTTCAATGTTACTGTTGAATAGAAAGATAAAACTTTTGCATCTCAAAATGGGACTTCTATTATAGATATAAACATGTTCTATCCAAAGTCGGGACAAAGTAACAGAATGAGAAGGGGAAAAAACAAACATACATCACGTATGGAAAAAAAGAGGAAAGTCTACTATAAAAACAAGACAAGCTAGAGCAGATGTGTAAAATCTTACAGAAAAAAGTTCATAACAATGCAGAATTATAGGCGTTTCCCTCACATTTTCTGCTATTGCAAAATTACTAATTTCCCTGGGTTGTCCGCATTATAAATGAAATGGAAGAAATTAATTTCCCATTGTTTGGTCTGAAATCTGATGTGAAACGGTGAGTGTGTGAATCAGAAATCAGTGACAGAACAAAACTTCTCTACGTTTCACTAACGATACGATCTTGAATAGGAAAATACTTAGAACTAATAAAGCAGGATAATAGATTTAACGAAACGTGCAAGTACAATGTTACCGATCTAGATCAAAAACAAGATAATGTACTACCAATTATGATGGCAAAAGCTTGTACAATAAATGTATATGATCAGTGAACACAGGATAAAGAGAATCTCCCAGTCTCACAATATAGTGACAGCAGATTAAATCGATAAAATAATAGAGACGATTATCAAATCCATAAATAAAAAGATCGTGTTAAGAAAAGTTACCTAAACCTCAATGACCGGTAGTGGATGCCGCTGCGTAGATTTTATCGTCACGAACACAACGGCTCGAAAATCGCTTAAATCGAAGTCTGGATGTGAAAGTTACGGGCTGATAAAAAATGATGGTGCACTAACAGGTTTATTCTGAGAAACAGGTTTACTTTGCTTAGCGGATTGGGGTCGAAATACTGTAGCAATTGGGATTATAACTTAAATTCAATTCATTCTCTCTCTTTTGTGAAGCGGGTTTGGGTCAGGTTTTGTTTTCGAATTGGAAAACCTAATTGAGCTTTCGTCTCCTTGCCTCCTATTACAGGTGGTGATAAGAGGCGGAGGCAGTGATGCTCTCAAGCAGCGCTCGTTGAATAGGAGGCGACAGAAGAGAGCAGGGGCGAGCATGGGTGGCGCGGCCAAGTGGTCAGTCAGCAAAGGAAGAGAACGGGCAGGTGAGGGAGATGGGTTTGAGTTGTAGGAAGAGGAGAGGAGGAGGTTGTCGCTGTGGTGGTGGGCTTCTGCGCGCGAGGAAGAAGAACGTGAGGAGGAAGGCCTAAGGTTGGTGACGGAGATAGGTTGATAGGTTGAGAGAAGCAGCAGAAGAGAAGAAGATGATGTTGATGGTGGTGAGTTGGGCTCTCTAGTCTGAGGAGAAGAAGAGAACGAGAGAGAGAGAGAGAGAGAGAGAGGAGAGGACGATTTGTTGGGTTGCAGGGAGGAGAAGAGAGAAGAACAAAGAGAGAGGGAGGGGATGGTTGTGAGTTTGAGAAGAATAGGAGGAGAGAGAAGATAATTAGGTTCAGGTTTTAAAAGAAGGAAAAATAAGATTTAATTTCTAATCACAAAATTGAAACTCACAATATTTTCTCAAAATTCTTCATTAAGAAAAATTCGTGAAAAATAAAGAGTCGATTCAAAAAATCATTGAAAATCGCGCACAGGTCGAAGCCTTGGATATGTGGAGACGAGAGACATATATATCTACAGTCTTCACAGGACACTGAGATCGACGTGATCCACAATAGGTACGTTTCTAATCCAGATGAGTTATTTCGAGTTCGATAATTAAACATCTAATATTTTATCAACTTAATTGTTGTCCGTAAAAAATAAGATTGTGTGATTCTGCTTGTCTTTAATTCAGTATCTTTGATATTGATCATAGAATCTTCACATGCATAAATTATTATCTTTAATTGATTATTGATTGAAATTGGATTAATCTACGCGTGTTATTTTGTACTTTCATCTACTTTATTAGTTTTAATCATTTCCTACCAACAATCGTTTCATGTTGGTGGAGTGTTGATTGAGTATTTTATTGCTGATTTTTCACACCACGTCACTATTTCACATTAATTTGTATCAGAGCACAATTAGGTAGGAATTGCATCTTAGGTACTCTTATTTTCTTTCTTGCATTTAGAATTTAGATTTTATTTTAAAAAAATGCATTTAGGAATTCCCAGCATTCATTTAGGTTATTGTTTAGTGAGCCTCAACCACCACTACGGATGTCTCGACTTTTGATGATTACCTAGACTATTCTAGTCATTTAAGTGATCTCCAAGTTTTTCTTAATTGGCTACACAGTATGGACTGGTATTTCACCCGGTACTTGCTCTCTAAAATGGAGAAAGACGGATTCACTATCACAAAAATGATTGGACAAGTGAGCCAACAATGGGCAAATGTGAAAAAACAGGAAGCTGATTTTAAACACCGATTGAGACTTTAAATATATGAAGGACAAATTCATAGGTAAATACGTGCAACCATTTTATTTCGCTGATCTTCTTGAAAAATGGCACCGAATTATCCAAGACAACAGATTTGCCAAGGAGTATGTTACAAATTCGATGAGTTTCTCACTCACTATAATATCTATGGCATGCAAAGTGATATCCAAATCTCTTCCCAATTTAGAGATAGACTTAGAATAGACCTAGAACATGAGCTTTAACATGGAATCATTGAACTAAAAAAAACTTATGCATTGGCTCAAGATTTAGAGTCTCCTAAATTGGATTATATTGTTAAAAGACAGCATCACCGAACCCCAGCATTCAAGTCCATTTTACATTAATACCCACACTGAGTCAATTCGCAAACACCAACACATAAGGCGGACACCAAAGACAAAAGCGATGAAAGTAACACTAAAGATAAGAGTACTGAAATAGATTATTTTTCAAAGTTAATGCCACAATTAAGTGCTACAAATATCTAGGATATGGCATATTTTGCCAACTGTCCAAGCCTATTTAAGACTGCCATCAATGACGGAGTTTTCATTGAAACACCTAAGTCTGATAGCACTATTTCTTCGAACACCACTCTTGTGGTTAAGGGTTTATTGTCACCCGCCCTTTTTCTTTCCCGGCTCTACTGTCAACACCACCTTCTCTGCCTCTTCTACCACTGATCCCTATTATCGTTACTTGTTTTGGTGACCAACCCCTTCATCCTCTACTATCGAAACCATCTTTTTTTCCTTATGGCATATGTTAAATACTAAATCGAAATTCTTCATAGACCTTATCCTCATAGCTAACCGTGACAGGTCAAGTGAGTTTGCATAATCTTTTGCATCAACTGAGTCTGCACAATCATTTGCATCATATGTACATGAATCACACGAGGAAATCAGTGATAAAGTTTCAGAAAACAATGTCAATGATGAGATGCGAGCTGATAATAGAAACAGATTAAAAACTTTTAATGTTGGTGGTGTTCTTAAACAATTGCATGCTTGTAGTGCTAATCCATTTCAAATCTTGATAAAATTAAATGATAATATCTATGTTATAAATCTTTTTATAAATATTGGCATCAGTTCTACTTTCAATGTGGGTCTTGATGTTATCCCACTTGTTGATGAGCCTATTTTCGAGACTCATTCTTTTCACAACTACCAGATATTTTACCTTATACAGCATATCAAATTGAAAAATTCTTAGACTATAAAATTATCACCACCTAAGATGATAAGAATCAAAAATATTTGATTTATTGGGCAGAAAAAGTACCAATTGATGATACATGGCTAGAACGAAGTGAACTTCTAAAATTAATCATGAAAATTTGTAGTATGATAGCACTTTCACTTATAACTCGACAGAGTCAAGTTCTCTCTCCAATACATGAAAATGATATGAACATCAAGCCACGTGTATGGCACGTGTATCACCGATGGAGAAGATGCCCTGTTCTAGATTTTCAGTAGCTGTAATATTCTATTTTTTAGTTTTTTATTTTAAGTTTTTTTATTTTGGTTTCTTTTTGTTAGTTCTAATCTCACTGTGATTGGGAATTTTTTAGTTTCTAAAATTTAAAGTTGTAATTCTATTTTGATTAGGAGTTTTAGTTATATTCAAATTTTGTAACGTATAAAATGCCTCTTGTATCAAATAATTTTATGCAATGAAATAACAAAATTTCTCTCAAAATTGTGGGAGTTTGTGATCTCTCTACAATTTCTCTCTTTGTGTGTGAAGCTCTCAAAGAAACCCTAATTAAAGTGTAAAATCCTAGTTAGTTTATCTCCTTCCATATCTCCTCCCTCTTCCAAACTCAAGTTCTTATCTTCAATCTTTAATTCCAATTCTAATTCTTCTTCAATTCTTCACAAAGAAGAATCCCAGAAAAATAAAGAGTCATTGTTCAAAAAATTCATTGAAAATCATACACGGTTTGGAGCGTTAAATTCGTGGAGACATATACATCTACAGTCATCACAGAATACTGAGGTTGACGTAATCCTCAGTATGTTTCTAATTAAATGTCTAATATTTTATCGACTTAACTGATGTTCACCAAAAGTGAGATTGTGTGATTCTCCTTATCTCTAATTCAGTATCTTTGATATTGATCATAGAATTTTTGTCTGCACAAATTATTATTTTTAATTGATTTTTGATTAAATTGGATTAATCTACGCGTGCTATTTTATACATACATCTACATTATTAGTTTTAATCATTTCCTACCAACGATCGTTTCATATTAATGAAGCGTTGATTGAGTGCTTTATTGTTGATTTCTCACACGCACATCACCATTTCACGTCACAATCATATTAGTTGGGAACAATATTTCCCTCTGAACACTATGGAGAATCAACAAGGGAGACTTAGAAAAACACATTACATAATTAAAGATACTAAATTATAAATTCCTTGGTTTCTAAAGCAGAAGTAGCCAAGAAACATCCTAATTCCAATTGAACACAAGCCAAAATCAAGGGAAAACATGTACCAGCAAACCCCATAAATGCATTATGACAATTATGCCTCCTTAAAGTATATCAAAGTATGACTTTTACACCCTTCTTATGATAAGCACTTCCCTTATTTGCAATAAGCTGGTAAGTATGACATGTTAGCATCAGTTCTGTGTTGTTCTTACAGGAAAAACTAAATTAGAATAATGAGAAATTTAATTTTCCTCAACTTACTTAGAGAGCAACCCAAAAGATTTTTTGCATCAATATGTTTAGCAACCAAAGTATTTACATGCAAGCTTATCTCCATGCATAAGACAATCTAATGGTGCATAGTGGGAGCCTCACCTCCAGGATGGTGTCTGTTCCAAATTCCTGTCTCCAGTGAAGCATCTCGTCCCACATTTGGATTGTCTTGTCAATGTCAAATTTCCTAGCTTTCAGAAATCTGCACGAGATGAAGTAGAAGGGGTAGGAAAGTACAGAGTTTATCTGGTTCGACAGAACAGAGTGGTTCCCACCCCTACCCCCCGCAAAAAAGAATAAATAAATAAATAACCCACCCTGAATACACAGACGCCCGCACACACGAAGAATGCAGGACCTTAAAGGATGAACTTAGATACAAATTTTACGAAAATAAATTCCGGTCGTTGAAGCAAGAATGAATATTTATGGCAGTTTCTGAATATTTAAGTACCAAAAAACAGTGATCGCTTAGGTTTTATTATGACAAAAAATAATCGCTCACGGTAACAAGGTGGCTCTAATTTGATGCACAAGTACCCAATCCTAAATATTCTCCCTTTTGTCCTCTATAACATTAAGGATTGATCTGGAATGAAGATGTTGATTTTATAGAGCCCACATGATGGATATACAAAATATATAGTATTGCGACACCTGATTTTATTTATTTATTTGTATTAAATTTGGGGAAATTTTTGTATTATGAAGCCTGTTTCTTGCTCATATTTCCTTCTCCGCCACATTCAGCACCAGTGTACAAGGTTGGTGTCAGGTTCACATCCATGTAGAATTTGATTGATATTTCCGTGGAGCCTTCTGGTGTATAATCAATCTCAATGTAATTGGAAATTATATAAATGAGACAACAAGGTTTAGGCATTTTACAATTTATAGAGCATGATTAGGAGTTTGATGAATGGTTAACAATGACTGCTAGGTTATGGGGCTTAATCCTTCTGACAGACATTAGGCTCAAATAACCTCTATCTTTATGCAATTCTTAAAATTCAATATGCACTATGAAGAAAGTATAATTTATACCATCGTATAAGTAGAAAGGAAATAAGAACATCAACAAAACATGCTAAATAGGAAAAATGAAAAGAAAACCAACAAAATGGGAACCAACAGTAGTAAGAGAACTAACCTGAGCATTGTGTGGTATCATCATGCTTATCTGGCAACAAATCTCTGCCAACGAGCTCCTGCCTGAAAGCATGAACTTCACTCTCCTCTCCTGCGTCCCTTAAATCCTCAATGGACACAGAGGACGCTCTAATGTCAACTTTCCTGTTTCCCCTCTTCTTAAGAGAATGGGTAAATTTAGTAGAAGCATTTAGTGTTTTCTTCTTCAAAGACCAATTCTTTGCCCTCCTTCTTTCGTCTTCCGAATTGTCCACATACAATCTCCTCTCTTTTCTTTCTTCAAGATTAGGCAATCCTTCAACACCTTCAACTAGGCAAACTGTAAAAAGTAATCAGGATCATGTATTTTGCCATTTGATCGTTCTTTACTTCTTTTTTTTTTTAAACCTTCTCTAGTGAAGAAATTAACTTCACCTGACATTTTATCCCGAGCAGAAACCAATCTTTTTCTCAGGCTTCAGGAATGATGAACTGCAAATGAATCAAAACAACCAAAGTTCATTTATCAGCTCATACAATCAAAGCAGAGTTAATTGAAGTTCTGAACTTGCATTTGGAAGAGTAGACAGCAATCAGAAACAAGCATAGAATTCTTATTGTCAAAAAAATCCCAACAAGAACAAAGAGATAGTGGGAAAAAATGAATCTCATTGGAAGAGCTGTGAAATAATATAGGAACAAACCATAAAATTCAAATTGGTGAAAAAAAATCCAAACAGAATACCGGAAACATTTTAAAGAGCTGTGAAACATAGGAACAATTCATATTGAACTCTCAAAAAGACAATATTTTGTAATTCCTCAGTGTAAAAATGAACCTCATTAGAAGAGCTGCAAAATATAGAAACAAACCCATAAAATTCAAATTGCTGGGGAGAGAAAAAAAAAATCTGAACAGAACATTGGAAACAGTTTAAAAGGATGTGAAATAAAGGAACGATTCATATGGAATTCTCAAAAAGACAATATTGTGCAGTTCCAAAAGCCACTTATAAAACTGAAATAAGATGGGGGGAAATCTTTTTCTCTACTCCCTCATCAATATCAAAGTTTCACATTTCCCTGGAAACGATACAATGTGTTAAAAAGTAAGCTCACATTATCAAAGGCCTGCGGACATATAGCAAGATTTTTTTTTTCCTTTTTTAAGCAAGAATTCTTGTAATAAATATTCCATGATAGAAACTTTTACAGCTAGAAAATTTCCAATTGTTCGCTCTTACCCCGTACCGAACAGATCCGCCAGTAAAATAAAATTTCCAATATGCAAACTTCGAGAAATTCCAAAAATCTCTCTCTCCTTTGAATCCAAAAAAACAGAGCATTTTGCATAAAACTCCTCATAAGCTCCAAAATCCAGACTTCAGCTCCTGCATTTTCTCCCTATGTCACTAAAATGCACCGCCGAGAAACGGCATTCTCAATTAATCCCATTCATTCCCTTAAACACCCATCAAGACCTCGTTTATCATCCAAATTAATTCAGGAAAACCGATCAGATCCTCAATCACAGCTCGACGACATCGAGATCCAAACTCGAACAAAAGGAGAGAAAAAAAATCATCGGATCCGAAACAAGAAACAAGTAAAGGGGTTACCTCAGGTCTCGGATCCTGATTCAGCGCCCGATGTGATCCTCAGTTTGAGCTCTAAAAGGGCAAAATGGAAAGACGAGAGATGCGTTTTAGAGAGAGAGCGAGAGCGAGAGCCTCTCTCTCTCTCTCTCTCTCTCTCTCTCGTTCGTTTCTCTATAATCTCGGTTTTTGCTGGAAAAGGGACGTAGAAGATTCGAGCCCACTGAGATCGCTCGCGCTCGCCACTTCCACGTCACTTGTTTTATACGCCACGCGCCTACCTGGCATTCTTTGTGGTTTTTCAGTTAGGCCCTCACCTTTCCGTTGATTTGGTGTGCCGATCCTGTTTTGGGCTTCTTATGCAAAAAAAGCAAAGTCTTCGGTCAATGGTCCCGCGAGTTAAGGCTGACTGAGGATATTCTATTCCCTCACTGTTGTCCCCTGTACATAACAGGGGAACAGAAATGCTCTTTTTTTTTTTTTTAGCCTTTTTGCATGTGAGATTTTTGCAAAATAATCATTTGTTTATTGGTGGTACTTTCTGTGTGTCTTGTGTTTTTTCAACTGATTTGCCTGAGTCGGTTAGAATATAATACTCTATTCAGTTATCGGTTCGAACACTATCTCATAAATATTTCATCTTTTCCTCGATGTGACTTAGTTAAGTCTCAGATTTGTTCTCTAAAAATCGACGATAAATTTCAACCACAGTCAAGTAAATTAGAGAGGGGAAAAAAAACTCAAACTTTTAAAACACTAATACGTACACGGGCAATTAAAAGTTGTTGCTGCTTCGACATCACATCTTGTACTCTGATATATAATTCCAAAAAAATAAAAAATTAATTAATACCTGACACATAATTCCAAAAACATGTCTTCAAAAATGCATGTGTGTGGCTCTTCAAATGGGCAACCCTATGGTAATCTTCACACATTGCAATATAAAATATTCTCGTGGAAAGTCAAACCGATGTGTGCCCCATCATGAATGAAAAGAAAATTAGAATTTGATTCATGCATTTGCAAGAAAAAGGCAGCCAACTGCACACGCAGCTGATAAAAAGAGTCTCCCTCGTTTATGAATTGGTAAGTGATAAATTCTTTTATAATATTAGCGAGTTTTACACAAGTAAATTTTATGGAGTTTAATTAATTATGTAAAAATATAAGTAGGAAAGTATATTGTGTTTTATGGTATATGACTGGTAATGTGTAAGTCGTGAGTAAAAAAGTTGACTACAAAACTAACTGTTTAGTAATTTAAACATATTAAATATTAAAATAGTAAAATAATAAAAAAAGTAAATATTAAAAAAATATAATATTGAATATTGAATATTAAAAATACTAAAATATTAATATTAAAAATAACAAAAATATAGATGTTGTCTCCTCTATCAATTTTCTCAATCCCAGTGTAAGTTGTCTATGTACATTATTATTTAAATCAATCAATATTCATGTTATTTCAATTACTGAGACGATATGGTGACGGTGACAATATCAATGATGTAACAATAACAATGTGGACAATATTACTGTGTAAACGGTAAAACAATAGAACAATATATGTGTTACGATCTGACAATATTTTTCCAGCAACTTTCAATAACATGAATACAATAACAAGGCTGGGTACTGCTCAATAGATAGTCTCATATCAACATCTTATCTATCGATATTATATCTGTAACTGGTCTATCAACTCATAGTCTTAGTATAATCATCGTGAACATCAAGTATCAATTCATATCAAAGTAACCCAGTATAGTAACCCACAAGTCCAATAAACAATCAATCAGTTCTCTCATTTTATCAATCTACTATAATCCTCTAGATTACCAATAACGGAGATCAACAATAACTTCTATCAACTCTGAAGTACAAGCTTACTGATATCAACTAGATCATTATCATAATAACTCAATCTCTATTAACTGAATTAACCAAGATTATAAATACAGTCTACTGATTATCCTTGAATCAAGTAGATCTACAATATTGAAATCATATCTAATAAGAACATCTTCAATCAACTACAATCTAGAATAGTCTACATCTGATACTCAACATCAACAAGATATCATTAATACTATGATAAACTAATCCACGAATAGAATCTAGAGATCCTTACAACGAATAATCCAACATAATCAATCATATCCAAGTATTGATCAAGATCCAATGAAAGGAATATATCTCTCAGATCAATTCTAACTCTAAATAAATTCATATATTGATCCAAGCATAAGAAAACTATTATCTTAATAAAATAACATCATACCTAATCTGTTCTCAATATCCAAATGAATTCTCATCAAAATAATCACCAATTAAATATTTGATAAACATTTCACATAAAAAAATAAACTTTTAACCATAATCGCTAACCAATCCAACTCAAGATCAATCCAGTTACTATCTAACATCCATCACGACTAGTTCCGAATATGAAGTGGGAATCATCTACACATGAAATGATATAAGTTTAATGTCTAACATCCATTTATATCTGATGCTCAAATATGAACTAATCTAGCCAATCAATGATCAATCAATAGATCGAATCAAGTCACAGTCTAAGGTATTCCAATACTAGGCTCAAGCCAACAGTGACAAACTACCAACACATGAAATGACACTGATACAAGCTCATATCGACTAAATAAATGAGGTGAACAATCACTATTGTCTCATGAAGTGATACAAGTGATAATACTGATAAAATATCTCCGACAATCACATGGAATTATAAAAGTAAAACACAAGTACTTATTTACAACGGTAAATAAAGAAATAAGACAAAAAACACTCACATAAAATTACGCGTTTTAAAACCGAATAGCTGTATGGTCTTCACTGCACGAACCGGTGCTGATTTATAGATCATCCCATGGATCGGTCTTCGAATCGCCTGTGTATCGGGTACAGAATGGGTACAAATTCAAATCTCTCGTTACCGAGTTCGGATCACACGAACGAGTCTGAAACGCTGTAACACGCAACCAAACACATAGAGAGGAAAGGGGATCAATACACACACAAAATACATTCACACGTGTACCCATACACGCACTTCACATGTGCATACATACACGGGTAATCCATATACATACATATTATTTACACATGCATACATTACACGCATCATGGATACTCACACGTATACATGCAAAAGAACTCACACGCGCGCGCACACGAATAGGTATACATTAAACATAAATAAAAAGAACCCACCTACATATACATATACAAGTACATACATATACATACACAGTTCCAAGCATGCATGTTTACATAAATATAAATACATACACATAAATACACTTACATAATACATTATATATATATATATATATTATATATATATATATATATATATATATATATACCCATCCATTATTAGACATACATACATACATGCTAATTAATTCTCATGCATACACCAAACACACACACGCACGCGTCTACATGCATGCACAAAAATTAAAAGACACTTACACATTAATTTACACTTTACATGTATAAATAAACTCAACAGAGAAAATAAGAAGAGGGGGAAAGGAACTCACAGCCATAGGGGAGGCTTGCGACGCTCCGACGGAGGCTCCGGCGGAGGCCGCGGAGGATGTCAATAGAAAGCTGGAGAAGAATGGAGTGTCCTCCCGCTTGTCGACGGAGGAAAATCGGGCTCCGACGGGTCTCGACGACAACGAGAAAAAGGGGACAATGGCCATGGAGGGAGGAGATGGGGTCCCATAGTGATGGCTTGGTTGTTGGAGTTGTTGGAGTGTTAATTAAAATGATGAGGAGACATAGGCTGAGGGGATAGCCCACAGCCAAAGGCCAGGAGGGGTTCACGATAATTGGAGGTGGGGTGTAGTGTGCGCCGGCCATGGTGGGCTCGGCCAGGGAAAGGAGAAGCTCGGCAGGGCACTAGTGTTAGTGAAGGTGCTGTCGAAGGGTGGATTCTGTCGTGGAGGTAGCCGACCATGGTGGAGATGCGGCCTTGGTGCTGTGCTCGGAGAAGGTGGTGTGGTTGTCGCGCGACGATGGAGGAAGATGGAGATGCTGGTGGTGTTTGTTGGGAGTGGTGAGTTGCCGGAGAAGGAGGGCGACGATCGCGAGCCGTCGTGGAAGAGGGCGGGAGCAAGGGGTTTAGGTAGAGGTGGTCACGGCTTCATGGGGGTTGCTGTCGTGGGTGCTCGCCAAGAGGGTGAGGGGGTAGCGGCAAGGCGATGCTCGGCCTCGACGACGAAGAGGAGGAGGTGCTCCGACCATGCTAGGGGTTGTGGTGGTCTCGGGGGGTGTGCGCCATAGGAGAGGAGAAGGTGGAGAAGCTCCGGCGGCTCGCGCGTACGGGGAAGTGGTGGGTGCGTGGATGAAGTTGGAGAGGGGATCTCAAGGTGGGGTTCCTTGCCGGCTATGAAGGGGAGAAAGAAAAGTAATATTAGGGGTTTAGTTAGGATTTGATTAGATAGGATTTGTATTAGGTAGTTAAGATTAAGATTTGAGATTTAGTTTTTTTTTTAGGATTTGATTTAGTTGTTAGGATTTTGATAGGATTAATTATGATGCGGAGATTTAGATAATATCTGAATGGGTTTCGAGTATAAGGGTAGAAATTAAGGGAGGAAAAATACTAAATAATAATAATAAATAAATAACGGTAAACATGATAATAGTTAATCAAATAAGAATTATATCATTAACAAAATAATAATATCAACACTAATAATCAAACAATAATAATCATACTTACTAATAATAATACTATAATAACTTTAATACGTAATAATATTTATCAATAATAATAACAATAACAATTAACAACAACCACAATAATAATAAAATAATAATGATGAAATGATAATAGTAATAACTACTACCAGTAATAACAATTAATAATAATAATAAAAATAATAGTAATAAATAATAAAAATATTGATAAGATAATGGTAATAATATCTTAAAAATAATTTGTATATCTAATAATACTAATAAGTCGCAGATCAGGTTTATAAATAAATAAAAAATTAGAGGAACCAAATAAATACTTAAACAAATAAAATACAATATTATTAGATGGGGGATATTACATTCTACCACCTTATAAAAATTTCGTCCCCAAAATTTAAATGAAGTAGGGAATGATAATAAGAATAAAAAATATTGATAATATAATGGTAATGTAACACCCATCCTCAGAATACGTACACAGTTATATGTCCTGATTTTTGGAGCGTATTTTATTATTTTATTTTCTGTTATTTAAATTCTTACTCATATAGCAGTACTGCATGATTTGACCTTTTTGGTAATCAGATTTGACCGATTTTAGTTTCAAATATTATTTTTTAATATTCTTAATTTTTCATGATTTTTTGGAATTTTTCAGAATTTAATTGTAAATCTTCAAACCGGTGTCGACTAGTGTCGCTGACCGACTTTTCGGATTTTTAATTTACAAACGGAGTTGAAAATCTAGAAACGGCTTTCAAAGTATTTTTTAAAATCATGTTTTCTATCTAAATGATTTTTTTGAGAATTTTTAGAATTTATCAAAAATCTGGCCTACCCGGTGTAGACACAGTCTACAATGGATTCCAGGATTTTTATCTTGAAAATGAGATTGAATTTCTAAAAAACCGATTTCACTAAAAATCTTAAAATAATATTTATTATTTTTGAGAATTTTTGGGAAACTTTTCGAGATACTTTATTTTTCGGGCTTTTCCTGAATTTCCGGTGTTTTCCCAGATACCGAATTCTATCCGGATATTTTCGCTTTTTCTCTCTCCCTTGCCTAACGCGAATTTCACCAACCTAGGATTCTGCATTTAATGCGGAGATCCTCTCCACGCCTCTCCATGCTGCATTTAATGCACTGCTAATCAATTCCAATCAATCTCAATCAAGTCATTATGACTTTTGTCCTTTTGTTAAACGCAGTTTTCGCATTTTCTTCAGGACGCGGCTTTAATTTCCGCATTTGGCTCCTTATTTTGCCGAGACGCAGCTTTGTGTCATGGGGATGCAACATTCTTTGGAATGAAACGCAAGTTTCATCTAAAAGATGGAAATGACACATTATAAGACTATTTTGTCCATTATATATTAACCCCCACTCCTACTCTCCCTCTCTTTCACTTTTTCTCATCTTCCTTCTACATTTCCTGCAAACCAAAAACAGCAGCCCACTCCCTTGGCCGGCCACCACTCCTCCATTTCCCCACCATCTCCTCCACCACTCCTTCACCAACTCCTCCACCATTCTCCCTCCATCTCCTCCTCCATTTCCAACAACTACACCATCTTCTTCAACCTCTTTTCACCAAGAAACATCAAGGGAACCCATCTTCTCCATCAACTTCACCACCTTCCCCACCACCATCTACACCACCTTAGCCACCACCAAGCATACCGTCTTCTCCTCCTCGTCATCCTCTTTCCGACGAACCATAGATTCGTCCTCCGAAGATCGTTTGCAAAATCCCATTTTGTCAAATTGAACTATACTTGCACCATCAACCTCTCTCCTTCTCTTTTAGGGTCGGCCACCTCCTTTGGATTGGGGCCGAGCTCTTCTTCGCCAGCAACATCTCCGTTGATTATTCCGGTAATCGTTTACGATTATTCCGGTAATCATTTAGGTGACAATTGCAATGACAACACCAACGTGACCACCACCATCTTCACTTCCACCATCACTTACACCATCACAATACCACCTCCATCTCTTTTGCTTCAACCACCAACAAATCACCTTTCCTTCCTCTCTGTTTGATTGCTAACGCATCTGCCCACTTTCCCGCGTCTGCCCACTTTCCCGCGTCTGCCCACTTTCCCGCATCTGCCCACTTTCCCGCGTCTGCCCACTTTCCCGCGTCTTCATCCTCACTTTACTGATTCATCCTTCTCCTCCTCTTTTTAATATATAATCGCGTTGGTTACTTAAATTCTGGAACTTGGGATTTCCCGGTGTTACTTGAAGTTTTAGGCGAGTGTTCTCACCTTCCTTCAGATTTTCCTACTTTGTCACGATTGACTATTATTATATCATTTTTCTGGCACACATGCATGCATCATTCTACTACTGGATACTTACCCCGTAATATCATATTGATACCTGACTTTAGATTGTCACATTTACGGGAATCTTGTACTTTCTATCCTGGATTATATGCGATGACTTGAAATGACAATACTCATGACTCTTTAACTCCTGATCTTGCCAGGCACTTGCTTTCCCGTAAATTGATAATTAAATAATAAATCATAAAAATGAACAACTTGCATCGGGTGGGGGGAAATTTGCGGCTATCAATATATGTTCGTGTTTACAGTGGCACTAGGCATGTTGTGCAACTAAAATTTTCAGTCTGACCTGTGGGGCCTCCAGGTGACTGAGGGGAGTGCTGGCTCCCCTCCTTCTTTACTATCTTGATAAGGGCATTCTATAACACCCTCCTGTAGGCCTTGCGGCCGGTTCCATGCACCAGCAATGGAACGTCCTGGACCGTGGTCCCGGGCATGTACGGGACCCACTGTAAACATTGTTCGTTGATACCCCCGTTGGTTTCCAATAACAACCTCGATTTACTCCTATGTGGATGTATGTGTGCTGGGACGCTATTACACATACCTAGACATATGGGTAGATCGAGTAATAAGTATAAATATTAAAAATGGCAGAAATAGATTTATTCAGGCCTTATTACTTTCATTTTATGCCTCCATTTCATGTTTACTGTACATGTACACTTAACACAGTTTTTGATGCTTAATACTGTTTGATCATATCAACACATGCATATTCTTATCTTTACATGACACTTGGCTTTCACCTACATATTCGTTAGGGAGTTCTGACTCCCCTGAACTTGCATGTTCAGGTTCTGAAGCTTGGATTGAAGAGGAGCCCTCCACTAAAGATCAAGCCTATCTCTCGGAGCAGGCTGACTTGTTGTAACACCCCCATCCTCGGTATACGTGCACAGTTACGTATCCTGATTTTTGGTGCATTTTATTTTATTATTTTATTATTATTATTTTTATTTTATTTTCTGCTATTTAAATACTTACTCATATAGCAGTACTGCATGATTTTGATCTGTTTGGTATCAGATTTGACTAATTTTAGTTTCAAATATTATTTTTTAATATTCTAGATTTTTCATGATTTTCTAGAATTTTTCAGATTTAAATTGTAAATCTTCAAAACCGGTGTCGGCCAGTTTCGCTGACCGACTTTCGGATTTTTAATTTACAAATGGAGTTGAAAATATTAAAACGGCTTTCACAGTATTTCTTAAAATCATGTTTTCTATCTAAATGAACTTTTTTAGAATTTTTTGAATTATCAAAATTTCACGGGATTTGGTGTCGACCAGTATCACTGGTTGATTCCAGGAATTTTAATTCACAATTGGGATCAAATTTCTGGATTCCACTTTCACATTCCTTCTTAAAATTATATTTTCTTCCTTCAGGCATTTTCTGGGATTTTTCAGATTTATCAAAAATCCAGCCTACCCGGTGTAGACACCGTTCACAGTAGATTCCAGGATTTTTATTTTGAAAATGGAATTAAATTTCTGAAAATTGATTTCACCAAAAATCTTTATATAATATTTATTATTTTTGAGAATTTTTGGGAGACTTTTTGAGATACTTCAATTTTTGGACTTTTCCGAGTTTTCGGTGTTTTCCAGATACCGGGAATTTATCGAGATATTCCACTTTTCTCTTTTTCCCATTTTTCTCTCTCCTTCCTCAGACGCGAGTTGACCAATTTGAGTTCATCATTAAATGCAGTGATCCTCTCCATCCCCCTCCACACGTTGCATTTAATGCTTATGGGCAAATTCAACTCAAGTCAAATCACCCATGTCTTTTGTCTTTTTCCTCATATTTCCCTTCTGGACGCAGCTATAATCTCCACGTCCAGCTCTTAGCCCAGACGCGGGCCTCATTTGAATGGAGACGCAAGCCTCCATTCTTGCGTTTCCTTGATTTTGAATGGAGGGCATGTTGGTAATAATAATACTTTACCCTTATATAAATAGTCACATGCACTCCCACCTTCTCTCTCTTTCATTTTTTTCTCCTCCCATCTTCCATTTCCAGCAAGCTCCACAGCAGCCCAAGCACTTGGCGGCCATCACAAACCCCCTTCTCCATTTTATTCCAACACCAAACTCACCAACTCCTCCACCTTCTTCCCCTCCATCTCCTTCTCCATTTCCACCAACAACACCATCTTCTTCAACCTCTTTCACCAAGAAAACCTCAAGGAACCCATCTTCTCCACCAAACTTCACCACCATCTCCACCACCACCTGCACCACCGTAGCCACCACCAAGCATACCATCTTCACCTCCTCGACAACCTCTTTCCGACGGACTATAGATTCGTCCCCCGTGGTATCGTTTGCAAAAACTCATTTTGGCTAATTGCACTAGACTTGCACCCTCAAACTCTCTCCATCAACTTTGTGAGGACCGGCCACTCCTTTTGGATTGGGGCCGCGTTCTTCTCTGTTGGCAAGACTCTAGGGCCGGTACCCTCCTTTTGGATTGGGGCCGAGCTTCCCTGCGTCGGGCGCATTTTAGGCGAGTAATTCTACTCGCCAAGACTTGGACATTATTTTCATGCTTGTAACTTTATCAACAAACGCAGCCCTCAAAAGATTAATCTGCTCTCTGTTTGCATTTTTAGTCGACTTAATCCTGTTGTTAGTCGACTTGAACTCTATTAGTCGACTACTTTTGACCCTAGTCGACTAGTTCTTTGAAACGCAGCCTTAACTCTGAGACGCGGCCTTGACTAGTCGACTAACTCATTCCCCAGTCGACTAACTTTCTTCCTGAAGACGCGGCTTTCTGAGACGCGGGCCTTCATCAGTCGACTTGACATTTACCCCTAGTCGACTAACTTTCTTCCTGAAGACGCGGCTTTCTGAGACGCGGCCTTCATTAGTCGACTTGACATTTGCCCTAGTCGACTAACTTTCTTCCTGAGACGCGGCTCTCTGAGACGCGGCCTTTTAGTCGACTTGACCCTTATCTATAGTCGACTACCCCCTTCATAAGTCGACTAATATCACTCCCTAGTCGACTAATCTTGACTGTTTGCTGTGGTTAATTACCTCTTTGTTTATGAACATTATCTTTGGGTCATGTATTGTATATTGCTAATTACAAGACTTGTTACTTGATGGATATCACCTCTGTCATGCTATCTCCTAACACAAGGCATGACACACATGACTCTCATAATTATCACGATAACGGGAATGATAACCGGACTTATGATTTACCAACTTGATTTACGTGATAGTACACATTGTACTCCTGATACTACTCCTGTCTTCATAATATCCGGACTTGCTCCTGTTCATTCCCGAAACCTGATAATTATCTAAAGAATTCATAAAATAAAGACAACTTGCATCGGGTCGGGGGAAATATGCGGTCTATCAATATATGTTCATGTTTACAGTGGTATTAGGTATGTTGTGCAACTAAATTTCCGGTCTGACCTGTGGGCCTCCAGGCGACCGAGGAGAGTGCTGGCTCCCTCCTTCCCGGTACATCATGATAAGGGCATACATAAGTCCCTCATGTTAGCCTTGCGGCTGGTTCCGTTACCAAGCAACGGAACATCCTGGGCCGTGGTCCCGGGTATGTACGGGACCCACTGTAAACATAGTTCGTTGATACCCCCGCTGGTTTCCAATAACAATCTTACTTTACTTCTTGGATATGGATCTATGTGTGCTGGGACACTAGTTCACATAGCTAGATATCAGGGTAAGACGAGTAATAATAATAATAAAAAAGACGCAACTGTGGGTGTTGTATGCGCTTGGATCACGGTGACATGAGATAAAGGTATATAGATGAGGGTTTCCTTGTTTGATTATTCCCTCGAGGTACTAGTCTCATGGGGCCGTAACTTAAGCTTATACAATGCCTTCCCGTTATGACGTGTTGTGCTTCCTTTACTTGCTGGCTGATTATTCATGATACTGCATCAAATCTCATACTCTTATTCATTATGCCACTCGGCTGTAACCTGATCATTTGGTTGGAGGTCCTGACTCCCTTGAATTTGTATGTTCAGGTTCCGGACCTTGGATTGAGGTGGAGCCTTTCGTGGAAGATCAAGCTTTCCTTTCAGAGCAGGCCGACTAGTCCCGGTTTCTGTTGTACCAGACCTCCCTTTTTAGCTCGCGGGATCTTCCTTCAGCTCGTGAGCACCTTGTAATCATATTGTAGATTGTACTTTTGTGCGTGGCTGTGATATATGATGCATTGTTATGTAATAGTATATCACACCCAGTGATAACTTTGTAACTTGTACTTTTAATGTTGGCATATCTATGATCGCTGCGTTTGTCGTACTCTGATTCTTGCTTGTACTGATGCTTAGCGTATATACGTGAGGGTACTTCTGACCTGCGTATGTACGTCGCAGTGACGTCCCCGTACCCGTGGGATCGAGGCGTTACAGGTTGGTATCA